>JAODAL010026609.1:0-56463 GCA_025379985.1 Phyllomedusa bahiana | reverse complement strand
GTGTTGCCTAAGATGAGCCTACCATTTGACTTTTTGTGGATGTTAATTTCAGCTTCTCCAGCCTTGTTTGGGTGTAATAATGAAGGTGTGTTGCTCTCCCATAGACTTTAATGGTCATCGCGCATAATCGATGCTCACTATCGAAAAAACCTTATCGATAGCGGCCGACTATCGACTATCGATCGATCTCGATAGCCAACGCAATCGCTCAACACTATTAATGATCCATCCATGCCTCTAATTGATCTCCAAGAAAGCTTATACCTGCTACTATTGGCCTTACTGGGGATAAAGGGGTGAACTTCTTTATGTACTTTTGGAGGGAATGGATAATCGGTGTAATGGGATGATTATTAAATACATGTTAACTTATGTGTAATTGCACCCATTTCAATCCCTTCATCCAACAATTTTCCCAAGTCAATTTGGAAATCAGAGGTGGGATATCTAGATTGAATTCCAAATTAAGTTTTTTATAGAAACCTGAATCCAAAATAACAATAGCCACCCACCCCCTTATCTGCCATCTTAATTGTGATGTTTTTATTGTCGTGTAATTGATAGAGGGCACTTTTTTCTTCACAATTCAGATTATACTTAAGATTATTAGGAGATTTAGAATATGCCACCTGATCATATTGCTCTGTTAGATCCTTCTCTACAGCTTACTGAAAAAAACATCCAAGACACCTGGCCTTGCATTAACAGGGTAAAAAAATGAATTAGATGCATAGTAAGTTTCAACAAACTGATTACCCACATAGGTATTTTCCCCTTGTAGAGGTGTTAGGTGAAGATGCATCCTCTCCTCTTTTGAGCATGCTGATCACATTCTGGTTCCCATCTGGGGGCCAAGTTTCAAGTTTCTAAGTTCCTGGATTCTGATTCTGCCGAAAGTTTCATCAATTTGTCTTTGATCATTACATATTGTCTTCCAGTAATTCTTCTTGTCAAGCCTCTAATCATTTCTTCCATTAATGGAGAATTCTTGAAAGGCACCATTCAGTATCATACTGAACTTCTGTTGCTTGGAGCACTCCCTATAGAGAAGATCTTCCTTGTGATGTTGAATCCTACCTTTGCAGCTCACTTGGGCCTCACGTGGCTGCAGCTCCTGTACTGGACTGGCGAATGGGTGAAGTCACTCGCTGGGACAACGGTACCATTCCTGTTATTTCATAGCTCTTGGCTTGAGGCAATCCATTTCTCAATTCCCGCTCACCATTCCACTCTCGGGCATTCCAACTCAGTATCAAAAGTTTGTGGATGTCTTCAATGAGAAACAAGCAGAGACTATTCCGCCTCATCGGGCCTATGACTGGCAAAATGCCTCCTCAAGGTAGAGTGTATCTTTTGTCTGTGCCTAAAATTCAAGCTATGTCTGCCTATTTCAATAAAATTTTGCAAAAGGGCTTTATCCACAAGTAGTGTTGAGCGATTATTATCGACAAAGTTGAAATCGGCACAGTTTTTATGTTCATCGGATTTTTTAGATCACGCGATAATTTAGGTTAAAATCTGTGCATCATCTATTAATATCGCGCCATTTTCGACGCTTCCTGTCATTTTGGCGGCCAGTAAATCAGCTTACAGAATAGAGCAGGGTGAGATGTGTGTGCGACGTCATGACTGGGATGTGTATGGTTGCGATTGGCTGGAAAAATCACATGACCTCGTTTTACATAGAACAGCCCTTCCTGTTCATGATCAGTGTCTGTCAGCGTCTCATAGCAGTAGGACGTGCGCTCTGCCTGTGTCCAAACAGCTCAGCGAAATTATTCTATTTCTTCACAGAGCAAGCTCCTGGTTATTGGGCAGCCTGAACTTATATTAGGATACACATCTTTTCTAGTAACTGCAGGTCTCTTTGTTAGGTGCAAAACTCCACTTTTATTATCAGTATACATTTCAGATAGGTGTTCTTTTTCAATTTTGCCCATTCCAGCTTTGTTGATATAGCCACCTTGCAATTAAATTAGAATCCAGCAATTTTGTAGTCAGCACAGGTTGATAGGTGCCAAAAATACCTTTTATTATCCGAATACATTTCAGATACGTGTTTATTCACTTTGGCGCAGTACAGCTTTGTTCATTGAGGCACCTTGCACCTAAATGTGAATACAGCAATTTTGTAGTCACCACAGGTGAATTGAAAGGTGACAAAAATACCTTTTATTATCGGAATACATTTCAGATACGTGTTTTTTTACTTTGGCTCACTACAGCTTTGTTGATAGAGCTACTTTTATTATCAGTATACATTTCAGATAGGTGTTCTTTTTCAATTTTGCCCATTCCAGCTTTGTTGATATAGCCACCTTGCAGTTAAATTAGAATCCAGCAATTTTGTAGTCAGCACAGGTTGATAGGTGCCAAAAATACCTTTTATTATCCGAATACATTTCAGAAACGTGTTTTTTCACTAAGGCGCAGAACAGATTTGTTCATTGAGGAACCTTGCACTTAAATGTGAATACAGCAAGTTAGTGGTCACCACAGGTAAATTGAAAGGTTCCAAAAATGCCTTTTATTATCCAAATACATTTCAGATACGTGTTTTTTCACTTTGGCGCAGGCCAGCTTTGTTGATAGATCTACTTTGCAGTTAAATTTAAATACAGCAATTTAGTAGTCACCACAGGTGAATTGATAGGTGCCAAAAAATACCTTTTATTATCCCGTATACATTTCAGACAGGTGTTTTTTTTCACTTTTGGTCAGTCAAGCTTTGTTCATAGAGCTACTTTGTAGTTAAATTTGAATACAGAAATTTAGTAGTCACCACAGGTGAATTGATAGGTGCCAAAAAATACCTTATATTATCCCGTATACATTTCAGACAAGTTTTTTTTCACTTTTGGTCAGTCAAGCTTTATTGATAGATCTACTTTGTAGTTAAATTTGAATCCAGCAATTTTGTTTTGATTTGAGGGATTTGAGAATAGTTGTGATTTGCCGGTTTTTAATAAGAGACTTTCCAAAACTCTTCCATAACTTCTCAAATTTTTATATTTCTGAACATGGAGTGAAATTCAGGTGGTAAGCGAGCAAAGAGGGGAGTAGGACATGGAGGTAGAGGTATGAGAGAAGGTGCTCGTTCCAGTGCTGGCGACAACACGCATCCCAGCGGATCGTCAGTTGCAGGACCGTCAGACCTGTCATCGCTGGGTCAGGGCCCTGTGAATCTCAGTAACGAACAACGTCGCCAATCTGTTCTTCAGTGGTTAATGCAACCTGCATCCAGCAGTCTTACCTCCTCGTCCTCGCAGTCACGGCCACAAATGTCGTCATCAGCATCATCAGCATCCGTCCAACATGAAGCAGCCCAAATGTCAACTCGTGTATCCACTACTGTGGATAATCCATTTTCTGAAGACTTCTTTGATGACAAAATGCGGTTGGGGTCAGAAGGCATGTTAAAAGATCAAGAGGCCAAAGAGGATGATTTTCTCTGCTCTGACGTCCAGTTACTGATGCCATCAGAGGAGGAGAAGGAAGCCGGTCAATCGGCAAAAATCCCGGGCGGTCGGCAACGCCTTGCAGTCCCTCTTGCTTGTAGTCCGCAGCTCCTGGATGCAGAATGTCAGGACGACGAAGTCACCTGTGTTGATGATGATGATGACGACATTGCGGATCCAACGTGGTCTTTTCCGCAGACTTTGCTTGCGAGCGCTTCATCACTGGATGAGGAGGAAGACGATGGGGTAGTGTCAGTACGGGTCCCGCCTCAAAAAGGGAGAGGGCGGTCGCAGAAGTCCGCTGATATGATTCCGCCAGCCACGGTCAGCGGAAACCCCGCTCCTTGCTTATCGCCGTCAAAAAGGTCCAGGACCTCTCAAGCCTGGGCCTTCTTTGAGCAAGCCTCTGATTCACCCAGCGATGTCATATGTTGCCTTTGCCGTAAACGCATAAGTAGAGGCAAGAATCTTAGGTGTTTAACCACCACCAACATGTCTAGTCACATGCAGCGAATGCATGAGTTGAAATGGAGGCACCACTTGGCCAAAAAAGCAGTTTTCTCACTGTCAATGGTTTTGAGGTCATGTTGCTGTGAGATACAGCTATAATTATGGTCCTTTGGAACAGAAATGTGGCTTCTAAGTGGCATTTCTCCATCACAATTTTTAATAGTGGCTGAGAAGTCATATTTATAATTTTTTGGGGTCATGTTGCTGTGAGATACAGCAATAATCATGGTCCTTTGGAACAGAAATGTGGCTTTTAAGTGGAATTTCTCCCTCACAATTTTTAACAGTGGCTGAGAAGTCATTTTTATAATTTTTTGGGTCATGCTGCTTTGAAATGCAGCAATACTACAGGTCCTATTCTAAAAAAAATTGTTTCTAACAGACATTTGTTCTTCACAATTGTCCAAAGTGGCTCAAGGGTCATGCTTTGAATTTTTGGGGGCATTTTGCTGTGACATGCAGCTATACTACAGGTCCTATTATAAAAAAAAAAAATTGTTTCTAACAGACATTTGTTCTTCACAATTGTCAAAAGTGGCTCATGGGTCATGTTTTGAATTTTTGGGGGCATTTTGCTGTGACATGCAGCTATACTACAGGTCCTATTATAAAAAAATGTTGTTTCTAACAGACATTTGTTCTTCACAATTGTCAAAAGTGGCTCAAGGGTCATGTTTTGAATTTTTGGGGGGCATTTTGCTGTGACATGCAGCTATACTACAGGTCCTATTATAAAAAAATTTGTTTCTAACAGACATTTGTTCTTCACAATTGTCAAAAGTGGCTCATGGTTCATGTTTTGAATTTTTGGGGGCATTTTGCTGTGACATGCAGCTATACTACAGGTCCTATTATAAAAAAAAAATGTGTTTTCTAACAGACATTTGTTCTTCACAATTATCAAGAGTGGCTCAAGGGTGATGGTGCTGTCAGAAACAGGAATAGGTAGGACACTGTTAATGGACACATATTGCAAAATGACTTGTTTTTGCAAGATCTTTAACATAGCTATCAATCCCTGTATTGAGACAACCCATTTAATACAATTAAAAAAGAGAAACAAAGACATGGTGGGATTCCATCCTATTTTAAAAATGTGTTTTCTAGAATTAAACTACTAAAAAACTTGCATGTACAAAATAGCTGGTAAAAAAATTCCTCTGAATTGTACAAGGGAGGTACAGGAAAACTTGACCAGATGTAGGTTATTCAGAGGACATGGAGTATGGAGCACGGACAGAGAACAAAGTACAGAGACAATTTCCTCCAGCACGTTGAGTAAAATGAGAAAAAGAATGCCAAGAAAAAGGGCACCTGGGTGGAAAAGGAGCGTTAACCACCAGTATTTCCAAGTGAAGCTCAATTAGTCCGCACTCATACGGAGGGGCAAGCGCTACCCAGGTCTTGACTGTGTACTGAGGAAGGCTGGAGGTCTTACCTCACACTTCCGCTTCTGCTTCAGCACGACTGTTTTCGTTGCTGCGTCATAAGGGCATTTTTACCGTGTTAATAGATGACGGACGCCAGCCTGGGCTCTCACCGCACCCACTGTAACTCCGGCCCTGGCTGCTGAACCTGTGTGTTAATAGATGACAGACGCTAGCCTGGTCTCTCACTGCACCCACTGTAAGTCTGGCAGCTGGACCTCCGTGTTAACAGATGGCTGACGGCAGCACTGGCTCTCACCATTAGGGGCAATCAGGAGAGCTTCAAATTTCTCTAAAAATTAAGATTTTGATAAAGGTGATTTCTGTGAGGTTAAGTAGTGTTAAAAAGGGCCCCAGGGCTGGACACAAATTGCACAATTTGAGGCTTAAAATTTTCTGGGGCTGGAGGCACTATGGGGTCGCATCATTTGATCTCCAAGGGAGTCTGTCCCTAATCACTGAAGAAGGATTTGGAGGAAAAATGAAACCATTGATTTGATTGGCTGAATCAGTCTCAGAAGCCAGGAAGGCAAATGTCTTCTCAACTGAGAAGTGTTTTGGGGATGATTAGGACATTTGTATTACTTATGTGGTGTGCGGACGAATTAACACATCTACACGTGTAAAAAATACCTTTAAAAACTGCAGGAGGGGGTGTATGTTGTATTTTATCACACTTGAAAAGAAAGCAAAATGGTAATAATGTAAAACTATAAATAAAACTTCCCTAAATAAATTCTGTAAACAAATGTCAGTTACCAAAAAATATACTAAATGAGAGTCACTGTACAAAATAGCATAGTGCCACTTTGTGATCTGTGGGTCAAACAGGTTTAGGGGTCATGCTGTGGCCCAGGACAGGGATAGTCTATGTCCAGTGAAACTAAAATGGTGGTTGAAAGACTCCTTTTTCTGGCACTTTTTTAAATGTGGTGGTCATGCAGGTTTGGGGCTCATGCTGTGGCCCAGGACAGGTATAGTCAATGTCCAGTGAAACTAAAATGGTGGTTGAAAGACTCCTATTTCTGGCACTTTTTAATCTGTGGGTCAGACAGGTTTAATGGTCATTCTGCGGTACAGGACAGATATAGTTAATGTCCAGTTCAACTAAAATGGTGGTTGAAAGACTCTTTTTTCCGGCACTTTTTAATCTGGGGTCATGCAGGTTTGGGGCTCATGCTGCGTTCCAGGATAGGGATATTCAATGTCCAGTTCAAGTAAAATGATGGTTCAAATCATACTGCCTTCTGGCACTTTTTAATTTGTGGGTCATGCAGGTTTAAGGCTCATGCTGTGGTGCAAGACAGGGATAGTGAATGGTCTGTGATTTTTTTTCTGTGGCTTTTATAACCTAATTGTCTTGCCTAAGATGTAGCACGTATCCATTTGACTGTTGTGGATGTTAATTCCAGCTTCTCCATCCCTGTTTGGGTGTTAGAATGAAGGTGTTGTTCCTCTCCTATAGACTTTAATGGTCATCGGTTGTAATCTATTATCGACTATCGGATATCTTATTGATAATTGCCGATATCGACTATCGACCCGATGACAATAGTCAACATAATCGCTCATCAATAGTCCAGAGGCCATCCTGAACGGAGGGGACTAATGTCAGGATTCGATCTCCTGGACCCTTGCATCCCAGATCGTAGCCTTGCTCACTGAGCCATCTGGTCCTTTGGACAGCTCCAGTGCTGAACCTTGTTAGGTCCTTGTTTTCCCAGCCTTGCCCTGTGACATCATGTTGCTCCACCCCTGGACTTCCTATTTAAGCCCAGCCTTGAACTTCCTCCATTTGAGGTTATTGTGCTCTGCAATAATCTTGTTCGTGTCCAGTTTGGTGTCTACCGTTTATGCTATTGTGCTTCAACCTTTGCTTCCCTTACCGACTACGATTTCTGCCTGCTCCTCAAAGATTGACACCGCCCGCACGTTTCCGACCTCTGGCTTGTCGACTACGCTTCCTTCAGGTGGGTGCCTATTAGTCACAACCTAAGTCTCTAACCAGCTCCTGATCGTGACACAGGACTTATAGCAGCCCCACACAACTCCACTATTGTATTCAACTGTATCCATGTCCTGGACCTTTAAATAGTTGCTAAGGGCTGTTTTTATCCATCTAAATGCCTCGCTGTATATGGCCCTGATACCAAACCAGACAAACACCATTGTTACTCATGGCCACGCAGCTCGCATGTTGGGTAGCACGCAAACTCGTGTTCCCTCTCCTCCTAGGGAGGTGTTCTGGTGTTATGTAGCAGTGTTTACATCTGGGCGTATGGCAAATATAAAATATCTCTTAGAATACTTTGAGAGTCTAGTTATTTCTAAAAACGCCAAGTCCAATGTATAACTCCTACCAGTTTATTGGATAGAAGTGATATAGTCCTGGGGCCACATGTATGAACAGGGCTGCGCCAGGTATCTGGCATCTTTTCAGCCCATAATCCAGCGCAGCCCCGTTTGCTACATTTTTAAATGGCCCATACGTCAATATCAGGTGCATTAAAAAGTGAAAGTGACACTTTGTAATGCGCCTGATTTCAGGGGGGGGGGGCGTGCGGGAGGCGGGGCACACTAGAACCATACACTGCTATAGATTTATAGCTTAGCTATGGCATATGGTTGTACTAGTGCTAGCATGTGCCTGATTTATGACCCGCTGTAGAGCAGGTTCAAAATTACGGCAAATTTTATGCCACTATAATGCGCATGAAATTTGCCGTTTAAACACCAAATTTCAAACATGTGGCCCCTGGTGCGCCCAGACAGATCTTTCTCTGAAAGATAGCCTGAATTCAAACCGTACATTTAGGATTGGAGAAGAACGAATAGCCGCATAGGATTGTTTCTAATTTAAAAAGAAAGCGATTACCTGTGTTGCACCAGAGCTTTGTGCAATGAAAGAAGGTGAGAGTCTTGAAACTTTTTTTCTGTGCTATAATTGCAGGTAAAATTATACAAGGAAGCACCCTCTTTTTCTTTGCCTCTCCCCCCACTTTCCCTCCTTTTTTCCATTTGTTTTTTTTTTCTCTTTTCTGTGTGTCGGAGAACGCCTAGGTTTATATATTAGGACGCTGACCCACTTTTTGTTTCTTGTACCTGTTTACTAAAACATATTCAAGTCATAGTTTTATAATGGACATGGACATAAAGTTCAGACTCTCAGCTTTTATTTGTGGGGATCCCCATTAGAATTGGATGAAGGGTTTAGGAGTTTCAGCTCTTTAACATGGGCCACCCTGTTTTTAAAGAAACCAAAAGTCATTGGACAAATTAAATAACTTTAAACAAAATGTTAATTTCTAATACTTGGTTGAAAACCCTTTGTTGGCAATGACGGCCTGAAGTCTTGAACTCATGAACATCACCAGACGCTGTGTTTCCTCCATGTTGATGCTCTGCCGGCCTTTAGTGCAGCAGTTTTCAGTTGCTGTTTCTGCCTTTTCCGTCTGAAGTTTGGTCTATAACAAATGAAATGCTGCTCAATTGGGTTGAGATCAAGTGAGTCATTTGGCCATTCAATAATATTCTGCTTCTTTGCTTTAATAAACTCCTGGGCTGCTTTGGCTTTATGTTTTGGGTCAGTTTCCAGCTGTATGATAAAATGCCGACCAATCAGTTTGGCTGCATTTGGCTGGATCTGAGCACACAGTATGTTTCTGAATACTCTCCACAATGTAGGCATTTCAATATCCATATCTACCATCAAGAGAAGAATGCATGAAAGTAAATTCAGAGGGTTCACTGAACGGTGCAGCCACTCATAAGCCTCAAGAATAAAAAGGCTAGATTGTACTTTGCTAAATAACATCTAAGAAATCCAGCACAGATCTGGAAGAACATTCATTGGACAGATGAAACCAAGATCAACCTCTACCGGAGTGATGGAAAGTAAAAAGTATGGCAAACAAATGGTACAGCTCATGATCCAAAGCATACCACATCATCTGTTAAACACGGCAGAGGCAGTGTAATGGCTTGGGCATGCATGGCTGCCAGTGGCACTGGGTGACTAGTATTTATTGATGATGTGACGCATGAGAGAAGACGCCAGATGAATTTTGAGGTATTCAGAGTCATACTGTGTGCTCAAATCCATCCAAATGCAGCCAAACTGATTGGTCTGCATTTCACAATACAGAAGAACAATGACCCAAAACATAAAGCCAAAGCAACACAGGAATTTATTTAAGCAAAGAAGTGGAATTTTCCTCAATGGCCAAGTAAGGCTTTGTTTCAGGTCCCATAAAGGCTGGGCTTGCAGGTCTGTGTTTGCTGCTAGTGGAATGGTAAAGCCACATTGTGAGTAGCATATGATACTTATGTTAGGTGAATGCCCAGGGTCGCTCAGTGTACTCCTGGAATAGAGAGGATCGTTCTGTGTTTAATTAGTGCTCAGCTGAGCAGGGTTGTGTTTCGTATTTTTGCCTGAAGTTAAGGCTGTATTCAGGGCCGGGATGACAGGTAGGCAGAGGTAGGCGATCACCTGGGGTGCCACTTCATCCCAGGCAGAAAAGGTGACCAAAGAGGTATGGTGTAGTCTGAATCTTCCATAGAGGGCATCAAATAGATAGAGTATAGCCGTACCCGGTTCTGATCATAGGGATCTCCAGTCCCACAAATAGACAACAATATATAAACATAGAACCAGTAGAGTTAAAACGTAATTTTCTTTAATAATTTCTTCTAAGAACAGACATTAACCCATTATTCATTGTATTTCCATATGTATAAATGAAATGCCAATACTCAACATAGTTGCGGCATAGCACGCCGTTCATTGTCCATCCATGGCGTTGCTCCCATAGCAGGAGAGCAATGAAACGCAGACAGCCGAGCTGGACAGAGAAAATCTTGTGGAAGTTTTGGGGAAACTCCTCTCCTTCATCAAGCACCTCGATTACAGGCATTGGCTCATCTTAAATACAAGTTAAAACCAATCAGCATCTTTATAGTCAGCTATTGGGACCTATAGAAACACCTTTAAATTCAAGCTTTCATTTAACCCCTTTGGAGCAAGAGACTCCAAGGTAACGATCCAGGAGGCTTCCCGTTTTAATAATTTTATTAGAAGCTGCGTATGGTCATGACATAACTTTTTCTAAAATACACCACCGTAGTTCAGATATGCTATGATTTGCTGTGGCGAAGTGTCGCGCCACGGATGTCTCACCAAACGGTCTCTTATTCTCATCAGTTGCCAGCGCACTTTCTCCAATCTGTACCGATTTTTTTAAAAGTGCGAATGGCAGACCGATGTTCGTTTACCCTTACCTTTACCTGTCTAGCTGTCTGTCCCACATACACTTGCCCACATGGGCATTTAAGCATATAAATAACGCCGCTACTCTCACAAGTGTGGAATCCTCTAATTGCGATTTTATGTCCCTTCACTGGATGATAAATAAATTCTCCTTTAAAAATTAAAGAATAATTTTTACATTTTAGACAGGCGACGGTCCCAGTTCTTGTTCTACTTAAAACTGTCTGAGTTTTCTCCTTTCTGTTACTACTTTTCAAATCTGAGGACACCAGTTGTTGTCCTATCATCCTACCTTTTTGATACACCCATCGTGGGGGAGATTTGAATAAGTGAACATACTTTTCATCACATCTTAATATTTTCCAATGTTTTAATATTGTCTGTCTAATTAACCCAGCATGGCCATCATAAACAGATGTATGTAAACTGATGATGGGCTTTCTTTTTTACCCTTTTCTCCAACAAGCTGTCCCTGGTCAAGGCAAAAATCTCCATACCTATCTGTCTCAATTCCTTTTCGTCATATCCATGGTTAATCATTTTTTTAATAATACTTCCTATAGTAAAGCGATAAATCTCACCATTTGAGCATATCCGTTGTGCTCTATTCAGTTGTGCTTAAGTTTAACTCTACTGGCTCTACGTTTATATATTGTTAATTGCCTAGGGAACCAGAATACCTTGTCCCAGTCCTTGCTGTATTATTTCTATTGCCATTTAAATAAACTCAGTCATTGCTTGGGCTTTGTCTTTACCTGCATCGTCACTGTCTCTGTCTGTTAAAGTCCAGACTGCTACCTGATTCGGCTGCTAATCCTCCACACCATAATTAAGTTTCTCATTTAAGTTTCTCTACCTATTGTGTCCAACAATGCAACTCATTACTATTACCTGTGGATATCCATAGAGCCCAGTTATCTCCGCTATGGAAAGACTGGAGGAGGACATCAAGTGTCCGATGAAAGCCACCACTTTGTTCTTCTCATTACAGCTGTAGTTGGGGATGGCTTCTTCTCTTCCTGACAGAATACTCAGTGCACTTTGTACAGCTTTATGTTCTAACACACAGGAGTCATAGATGTGGTATCCCAGAGTGATATTAGGTAAGAGGTCCGGCCTTCTGTTTATTTCTTCTATGGCGAATATGAAGACCAGGAGATGTCTCACCAGCTCAAGAGATTTACTGAAAAGGATTTACACAAATAACTTACTTGTTAGAAATGGAAGCTACTTTATTAGTTCTTGAATCTTTTTTAAATATTGCCACATGTAAAAGTGCAGTACAGTAACACAAGCACTGGGAATTCACCTCAACAGATCTCCTGATCCAAGTGAATTGATGCACCAAACACTATTAATGTAGTATACATAATAGGGAGATACATGAAATTGTTTAAAAGAAAAACCGTATTTGTTCTCCATAATAACCAATGACAGCATAGTCTTAATTTCTGAGTGCTCTTTAAAAATGATAGCTGCGTTGTGATTGGTTTCTAGGGGCAACAAAGACAGTTTATCTTTTCTGAACAGTGACACCACAACCATCAAAACAAGAGCAGAGTGAGTGCTTATAAGTTTATTAACCTGTGTAAGCCACCCACAGGTGGAATTCCTCTAAAATCTAACCCTGGCTCATTTTGATAAAGGTCAGGTGATCCACATTGTCTCTGGACAAGGGCATGCATTTGTTTTTTATGTTAGAACAATGAAAGAGCTGCCCAAAATTTGTAACTAGTGTTGAGCGATTTTTATCGACAAAGTTGAAATCGGCAAGGTTTTTATGGTGATCGAAATTTCCAGATCATGCGATAATTAAGGTTAAAATCTGAACATCATCTATTAAGATCTCGCCTTTTTCGGCGCTTCCTGTAATTTTGGCGGCCAGCAAATCAGATTACAGAATAGAGCAGGGTGAGATGTGTGTGCGACGTCATGACTGGGATGTGTATGGTTGCGATTGGCTGGAAAAATCACATGACCTCGTTTTACATAGAACAGCGTTTCCTGTTTCAGCCTCAGTGTCTCTCAGCGTCTCATAGGGATAGGACCTGCGCTCTGCCTGTGGCCAAACAGCTCAGCGAAATTAGTTTATTTCAGCACAGAGAAACCTCTACTATTTGCTGTGATCCTTCCAATTTAGTTAGATTAGAGATTTGAAGAATTTATGTAGTTAGCTAGAGAATTTTAAAGCAGCATCTACCGCTGTAAATTCACGGGGGGGGGTGGGGGGGGGGGCCCGCGGCGAACCAACAACTCATCTATAAAGAACCGGGATAAAGTTCACCAAGACTTAGTGTAGACATTGTAGTGGAAATCTTTATATTAACATTTCTATTGAAATATTTTCCTGGATATTGGGGGCCTGAACTTTTTATTGGGTAAACATTTTTTTTTATAACGCAGGTCCTTTTTTAGCTGCAAAATCCCCTTTTATTATCATAACATTTCAATAGGTGTTCAATTTTACCCATTTCACCTTTATTGTTGATATACCACCTTTCACTTTAAAATTTCAAAACCAGCAATCTTTTAGTCACACAGGGTTTTTTGTTTTCCCAAAAAAAACCGGTATCGTACGAAAACATCACAGTTACGTGTTTTTTTGACTTTTTTCCACCCACACGTTCTTGACCAGCATCTACGTAAACTAAAACAGCAATTCTAATTCACCACAGGTAATTGAAAGGTGCAAAAAATACTTTATTAATCAAAACATAACAGATACGTGTTTTTTGGGCTTTTTCCCCCCAGATTTGTTGATAGACACCTTTCAGTTAAATTTGATCCACAATTTGTTTTTTATTAGAGGGGGGTTTTAGAATACTGTGATTTGCCGTCTTTTAATAAGAGACTTTTCCAAAACTTTTCCATACCTTCTAAAATTTTAAAAAATTTCCCTGAACAGGGAAGCGAAATGCGGGGTTTAAACGAGCAAAAGTTTTTTTGGGGGTTTTTTAACACAAAACCTTTTTTTTTTTTTTGAAATTTTTTTTTTTAAAGAGGTTTTTTTAAAAGAGAAAAGGTCCCCTTCCCAGTTTTTGGGCGACAAAAACGCATTGCCAGGGGTTTTCGTCAGTTGCAGGACCGCAGGCCTGAAAAATCGCTGGGTTTCGGGGCCCTTGAATCTAAGTAACAACCCCGCACCAATCGTCCTTCAAGGGTTAATTGCAACCTGCATCTAGCAGTTTTACCTCCTCGCCCCCCAGTCAGGGCCAAAAATGTCGTCTTTCAGTATAAATCAGCTCCCCCCAAACATAAGAAACCCAAATTAAACTGGGTGGAAACCCCCCAAACGTGGATAACCATTTGTCTGAAGACCTCTTTGTTTGGAAAAAAATGGGGTTGGGGGTCAAAGGGCATTTTAAAAAGATCAAAGGATAAATTTACCCGCTCCTGACGCCCATTTAAACTAAACCCCACCCAGAGGAGGAAGGGGAAACCCGGGTAAAATGGGCCAAAAAATCCCGGGGGGGGTTCCCCAACGCCTTGCAGTCCCCCCCTTGTTTTGGGAAGCCCGCACCTTCCCCTGTAGCAAAAGTCAGGGAACGACCAAGTCACCTGTGTTGATGATATAAAAATTACGACATTGCGGATCCATCCGGGTTCTTTTCCCAGAATTTGCTTCGACCCCTTAAAACAGTGGACGAGGGGGAAGACGAGGGGGTCGAGCCCAATTACGGTCCCGCCCCCAAAAAGGGGAAAGGGGGCTTTTCGCAAAATCCCTGATATGATTCCGCCACCCAGGGCCCAACCCGAAAACCCCCGGGCTCCCCCGCTTTATCCCCGTAAAAAAGGCCCAGGACCTCCCCAAGCCGGGGCCTTCTTTGAGCAAAGCCTCGATTCCACCCAGGGGATGTAAATATGCCCCCTTTTGGGCCGAAACGCATAAGAAAGGGGCCCAAAAAACCTTAATTGGAAAACCCCCCCACCAAAAAATCAATTCACATGAAACCGAAGGCATGATTTGAAATGGGGGGAAACATTTGGCCAAAAAAAGGCCCAAAAACCCGACGCCGGGCCCCAACCACTGCCCCACCCTCTTCCCCCGCCCCCTCCTCCCCCCCCAAACCAAACCAAGCGCCCCTCACGCCCTGCCCTCTCAGAATTTAAATGATCAGGGATCACCTCTGCCCAGCCTCCACCGTCCCCGGAGAACCACCCGCCCCAAACCAGAACCCACCCAAACCCCCTTTCCCCAAAATCCCCCCCAGTTTGACGACCTGCACGCCGTACAGCGGGCCATATAGAAAAGCCACCCCCGCCCTTTCCCCGGGTTTGGGACGAAAAAACACTTTAACCCAAACCACCCCAAAAACCCCAAAAAGCCAAAAACCCCATTGCCAGGTTTTTGGCCCTTGGAAATTTTTGCCTTTCCGTCTGGGGGAACAAAAGAGGGGTTTTCTGCCGGGCCCAGGGCCCCAACCCCCCTCCCCCAAAAACCCAATCCCCGGACGGGAAATTTCTTTTTGCCAGAAAGCCGTCCCTGCCCGGCCACCCACGTGTCATCTAAAATTTCAAGCGGTTGTCTTCATCTGTGTCCGGAAAATTTCCACCCTCACCCCCGAAAAACCGCCCAAGGTAAGCAAACCGGCCAAGGCCCTAAAATCTCTTGACGGCTCACGGGGTTGGATGCCCTTTGGGGGTGACGGGGGCCCCTCTCAGGCTCGGCGCACGCTTTTTCAAAACCGCGGGTAGGTGCGGGCCCCTTTCCCCCCAAAGGTCCTCTGGGGGCTCACGGCCCAGAGACACCAGGCCTTTTTGGGAAAATTAATCTGCCTTGGAACCATCCACACACGGGCCCCCGGAAAAGCTGTGGACGGCTCAAGAAAACGAAACCAAAACGCTGGCTGGGTGACAAAAAACCTTTTTTCCCATGAAAGGTGGTGTCGAAAAACCGGGGGGGAAACCCTGCGGGGCCCCCTCTTAAAAAATGGGTAGGCTGGAAAACACCCCTTGCCTGGCACATGTCATAACCTTGCCCGTCCAAAATTTTTTTTTTTTTTTTTTTTTTTTTTTTTTTCTAAAGAGCTACCCCGGGTCGGACAGCCTGCTGAAAAGGCTCGAGGTCGAGTTCGCCCCTTCCCGCCGTTCCGCCCCTTTTCGTCCCCCCTTTGGGCTGCGTTGCAGCGTCACCCCGGCCCCCCCCGTCAACCGTCTCATTTTGGGCCCCGGTGGAAACACGCGGGAATTTCCCACCCTCCAATCTCCAGCGATTGTGGAGCACGCAATGCCTTTAAACGCAGAAAACAAAGGACAAAATGCCTAACAAGAAAGGGGTACGGACCTCGGGGGTTTTTGAACCACCGAGGGGTGGGGGCGGTGAAAGAGCTCGGGCACCATCCTTGGGCCAGTTTTAAAGGGAACCATCAAAATGGTCATGGGGGACAATCCCCTTTGTCACATGCATTGTGGTGATCTTATTTCTGGAACAAACTTTTAAACACTCTGAAACAACAGCCCCCCCCAAACCAGGGAGGGGGGAGACGGACACAGATGGGGACACGGAGCCTTTCTCCCCCCGTCAAATCCACAACCCCCGACAGTTTCAAAAAATTTCATCGGTCTTCATTTGGGGCAGGGGGTTCGGGGTCCAAAGCTAGTGAAAGGGTGGCGAAATCAGCTCTCAGGGTGCATCTTTCTAGGCAAGCCGGGGCGTTTGAAGCTGTCCCCGGAGGCAGCGGAGGGGGAAAAGGAAGGGGAGGTATTCCTAAAACACCGATTTCCCCGGACGCCCCTTTCCTTGGAAAGGGGTTTGGGCGGGGGAATTTTGGGGTGGAGGGGGAAGATGAGGAAGACCCAGTTTGCTAGTCCCCCCTCACCCAGACCCTTGGGAAATCAAGCCCCAAAATCTCTCACAGAGTTTTTGGATCTAAATTTCCCCAACATGATCCCGCTTTAAAGGGGCCATCAAAAATGAACAACAGTTCCCGGGGTGGCCACCCTCCTGGACCCCCCGGAAAAAAACAAAAGTCAGCACTTTCCCTTCCCCCCCACCCAAAATAGAGATAAAATGCAAAAAATGGAACCTTGCGTTTTATAAACGGGAGACATCGTTTGGGGTCGCTTCACTTTCCCCAAATGCCCACGGGGGAACAACCCCAACGACGTTAACGAAAAAAAGGGGTGCCAAGTAGGCTAGGGGTAGCTTTTCGGGCCAAGGGGGCAGAAGCCTAATGGGTAAACCTCGCAATCTTTTTTTAGAAACCTCACCAACCATGCAATGCAGGGCACACTTTCCAACACACAAGATCAGTTTTAAGATCAGGTGCACGATTTTCCCTGCCCAACAACCGATTTTTTTGAAATGTTTTCCGGACCCAATAGATTTCCCGGGGAAACCAAAAGGGAAACAAAATGGCCAAGCGGGCTCGTCACCCCCCATAGAGGTTTTGGGCCCTGCCCAGCACCAGCGTCATATCTGAGGGGACCTTCAACAGCTGGAGGAGTCATTACCCGACAAAAGCATCCGGCTTTCCACAGAAAATGGGATCGTTTGACTTTCCCTCAAGATGAATCAGGCATGGGTCCCCTGATATGTTTTGGCCCCCAAAGCCGAGGTCAAAACCGGGTTAGTTTGCCGGCCCACTTCACAAAATTCCCTTTTTCAAACAGAAATGGTCCTCTTGAAAAACTTTTTTTTAAAAAGAACATTTCTTACTTTCAATTTTTTTTTTTTTCTTTTCCCAAAAGTTCATTTTGCTGGTTTTTCCCGTGAGGAGACTTTTAAAAGACAGCAAAAGTTTTATGACAACATCGTATTCCATTTTTCTCAATTTAAACTTTAAAAAGTTTTTGCCTTTTTAAAGGTTTTTTTTGGTCATGTTGCGTTTAGATACAGCAATAATCAGGGTCCTTTTTGGGAAAAAAAAAGTTTGGGTTCTAATGGCCCTTTTTTCCCCCACAAAAATTTTTAATAGTGGCTGAGAAGTCAAAATTTTTAATTTTTTGGGGTTTATGTAGCTGTGAGAACAGCAAAAATCATGGTCCTTTGGGGAACCCGAAATTTTGGCTTCTAAGTGGCATTTCCTTTCCCCCACAATTTTAACAATGGCTGAGAATTTATTTTTTTAATTTTTTTGGGCCCGCTGCTTTGAAAATGCAGCAATAAAACAGGGCCTATTTTTAAAAAAAATGGGTTGTTTTCTAACAACCCTTTGTTCTTCACAATTGACCAAAGTGGCTCAAGGGCTTTCTTTGAATTTTTTTGGGGGGATTTGCTGTGACATGCAGGGGAATAAAAAGTTCCCCCATTCAAAAAAAAAGTTTTTTCTAACCCGACATTTTGTTCTTTACAATTGTCAAAAAGGCTCAAATGGAAAGGTGCGTCAAAAACAGGAAAAGGGAGGACACTGTTAATGGACACATATTGCCAAAAAGACTTGGTTTTTTTTCAAGATCTTTAACCCTCTATCAATCCCTGTATTGAACAACCCATTTAAAACAATGAAAAAAAGAGAAACAAAAACATGTTTGGGAATTCCCCTCCCTAATTTTTAAAAAATTTTTGGTTTTTTCTAAATTAAACTACAAAAAACTTTTCATGTAAAAAAAATAAACTTTAACAAAAATTCCCTAATTGTACAAGGGAGGGACAGGAAAACTTGACCCTTATGAAGGTTTTCAAGGACATTGGGGTAAGGAGTCCCGGAACCCCCCCGAAAAAAAAAAACAAAAAAAAATAAAAGAGGGCCATTTTTCCCCCGCCCCGTTGATTTAAAAAAAAAAAAAAGAAAGCCAAGATAAAGGGGACCTGGGGGGTAACAGGAGCGTTAACCACCAGTATTTCCAAGTGAAGCTTTAATTTTGGGCCACACTCATAAAGGAGGGGGAAGCGCTACCCAGGTATTTGACTGTGTACTGAGGGAAGGCTGGGGTTTTTCACACTTCCCCTTTTCCCCCCACTCCCCCAACCCTTTTAGCACGGGCAGTTTTCAGTTTTGCTTCCAATCAGGGGATTTTAAAACCCGTGTGTTAAAAAGATGGGCGGAACCCCCCCCAGGGCCCGGGCTTTCACCGCACCCCTGTAACTCCGCCCCCGGGTCATGCCCGTTTGGGCCCCGGAAAGGGGATAAAATCAATTTCCAGTTTAAACTAAAAATGGTTTGGGTTTAAAGACTCCTTTTTTCCGGCACTTTTTAAAATGTGGGGGTCCTGCAAAATTTGGGGGCCATGCGTGGGGGCCCGACAGGTATATTTTAATGTCCAGTGAAACTAAAAGGTGGTTGAAAAAACTCCTTTTTTCCCCAAATTTTTAAATGTGGGGGTTTATTCAGGTTTGGGGTCATGCTGGGGGCCCCCGAAAAGGGATAGTTCCCAAAGTCCCCTGAAAAATAAAATGGTTGGTTTAAAGACCCTTTTTTTTCCGGGACTTTTTTAAAATGTGGGTCCCGACAGGTTTAATGGGGCAAATTTTGGCCCGGCGGGACAGGACCAAAATTTTAGTGGGCCAGTTCAAATAAAATGGTGGTTTAAAGACTTCCCTTTTTTCGGGAAATTTTTTAAAACTGGGGGGGTCATGCAGGTTTGGGCTCATGCTGCGTTCCAGGACAGGGATATTCAATGTCCAGTTCAAGTAACATGAGGGTTTTCAAATCATACTGCCCTTCTGGCACTTTTTAATTTGGGGGGTGATGCAGGTTTAAGGGTCAGGCTGTGTACAAGACAGGGATAGTAAATGGTCTGTGACTTTTTTTCTGTGACTTTTATTAACCTAAGTGTGTTGCCTAAGATTAGCACGTATCCATTTGACTGTTGTGGATATTAATTTCAGCTTCTCCAGCCTTTGGATGTAATAATGAAGGTGTTGTTGCTCTCCCATAGACTTTAATGGTCATCGCTCATAATCGATGCTCACTATCGAAAAACCTTATCGATAGCGGCCGACTATCGATCGATCTCGATAGCCAACGCAATCGCTCAACACTATTTGTAACAGGTGATCTGTGGATAAAGGAAACCCACAAGAAACTCATATGCTAAATAGTAAGACGATATCCACCACACTCAAAAAATCAACGTAGTTTATCAGGAAAAACTGAAGAGCTTTAATCAACAAAAGTTACACACAGGTGAATATAACAGTTCCCACAAGTGAATAATAGTGAATAATAGTACAGGATGTGCGCCAAGAAAATTACCATACTGGGCTATGGAAAAAGAATCAGTGACAACCTGGTGTCTGGAAACTGGAGATGAGAACATTAAGAAGTAGTTCTACACCAATCTAGATGTGGTAACAGAACCCATGGAAGTTGTACTTCTCAAACAAATAAATGAGGCAGCTGAACAGAATGAGGTTGTTATTATGGGTCACTTTAAATACCCAGGCATAAACTGGGAAACTGAAACCTGTGGCTCTCATAAAGGAAACAGGTTTTTTTCAAAACTGGTGCAGGAGTCCACTATTGAAAAGGCCCATATAGACTTAATATTGACTAACAGAGCTTACAGAGTAACAAAGGTTCAGGTTGGGAGGCACCTAAGAAATAGTGACCATAATAAATTTCCATTTATCCTTCAATAGAGTATTTTGTTGAGGAGCCACAAAAACACTGAATTTCAGGAAGGATAATTTTAATTTACTTAGAGAGGCCCTAAACCATATTGACTGGGACAAAGTGTTCAAAAATAATAGAATAAATAATAACTGGGAGATCTTTCAAAACATGTTAAGTTCTCACTGTGAGATGTATAGACCTTATGGTAATAAAATAGAAACAGGAAAAACCCAATGTGGATCAACAGTAATGTATAGGAGGCAATAAATAATAAAACAAAAGTGTTTCAGCTACTAAAACAGGAGGGCAATGAAGAGGCACTAAAAAGCTTTAAGGAAAAAAATAAAATAAAGTAAAAAAAATGAAAAAAGGCAGCAAAGCTGGAGACAGAAAGGTGGATGTCAAACAGAGTAAAACTAATATATATAATAATATATATAAATATATATATATATATAAATATATATAAAATAAATATATAAATATAATAATGTAAATAAATATATATATATATTATATAAAAAATATAAAAAAATTAAAATGTTTGGCCCTTTGGAAAATAGTGAAGGAGATATTGTGGAGGGTGATGAGAAGAAAGCAAACCTATTAAACATTTCTTTCTCCACTGTATTTACCAATAAAAATGAACTTCCTGTGGATGAACACAGGGATGAGTTAAACCCCTTCTTAAATGTTTCTTGTCTCACCCAGGAAGAAGTTTAAAATAGACAAATCACTGGGTCCTGATGGTATACACTCCCTTGTGCTAAAGGGAGTTTTAAATAATTTTGATATCTCTATTCTTAAATATTTATGAACTGTATATTAACGTTGTTTTTAGAGATGGGCGAATTTCTCAAAAATTCGATTCGCCAAGTTCGCCAAATTTTCCGACAAAATTTGTTTTGACCCGTATAAATTTGCGACGACTCACGTTAAAAAGCAGCTATTTCCTGGCTGCAGAGAGCCTTTAAGCCGAAAGACGTCGCTGCAGACGGACGACCCACACCAGCCGACGTCTAAAGTCGGTGGGCGGTCGTTAAGGAGTTAAATATGCAGAGGGAGCTTGGTTTTGTCTTCATACAATGCTGTTTTTTAGTATGACATGCACATAACTGCCGCCGCTCTTAGAATCGCTTCACTCTAAAATTCCCTGGGCACTTACAGGGGCAAAACTGACCAAAAAACTGAAGCGGGAACGCAGCCTGATAAGGTAACGTCGGCGCCAGTTGGAAAGAAACGAGCTGAGGGCTAAGATACTACAATAGCATCAAAGAACACAGTAGTAGGTTACTGGAGCCACCACAGATCACAGCACAGTAAGGGGACGATGGCAATAGCCCGCCAGGTAGCGGAATCTAAGTAGGTCCCGCTTTTCACCAGAGCCTGCCGCAAAGCAGGATGGACTTGCTATGGCGGGAGTCTACCAGGTCGCTACCCCTGACGTGACTTGCTTGCGGTGGCAGCCGAGGTGTAGCGAGGTACAAAATCGTAAGGCAAACCCGGAGTTGGGGACAAGTGTAAGGTCAGGACAGCCGGCAAAGATCGTGGTCAAGCGACATAGGCAATAGGTACGGTAAACGGATATGATAGACGAGGCTAAAGGAAATGCTTTCTCTATAGCCTCTAAAGATCATTATTATTTATTTCATAGTTCCGGAGGCGGTTTTTACTTTCTGTAAGTTGGACATACGATTCACATTCTTCATACCGAAGAAGCTCATCCAAAGCCAGTTTTGCAGCATTTGCTTTTGCTTCCCATTCCAGTTTTGTACTAAATTCCATCACTAATGGCAATGAATGCAAAATAAGCACCTAAAAAATTCCTTGTAGTTAGGGTCTCCTTCAATTCCATATGCTGCATTTGAACAAATTGGTGTCATGCAGAAAATGGATTCAAACTACCACATTTATACTTCATAATAAACAGCGTTGGAACTTTTTTAGGTATTAATGATGGAGGTAGAATTGCCTTAGCCAAGAATGGCTTTGGAACGTTAACAAACTGACTACGGAGGATTTCTCTATAGTACTTGAGTTTGACCTCCCTCTCAGCAGCTGGAAATAAGGCACCCATTTTGGACCGGTAGCGAGGGTCCAAGAGGGTGGAGATACAGAAGTCATCTGCCGGATGGTGACTATTCGGCTGTCACTAGCCAGGCAAATCAGCATGCTGGGGGCCATGTGCGCAAGTGATTTTGAGGGACTCCCTGCCTCCACCTCCACTGTATACTTCCACGATGCGTGGGGGTGCTTGGAAGACAGTGGCACAATGACAGAGTGTGGAGTTCACGCGAGCAGCCACAGCAGCAGCATGAGATCAGACAGAGGCACAATGACACAGTTAGGAAGTGACGGCATCAACAGCAACAGCAGCATGAGGTCAGACAGTGGCACAGTGACAAAGTGTGTAGGTCACGGCAGTAGCCACAGCAGCAGCATGAGGTCAGACAGTGGCACAATGACGCAGTGTGGAGGTGACGGCATCAACAGCAGCAGCATGAGGTCAGAGATTGTCACAATGAAACAGTGTAGAGGTCACAGCACCAGCAACAGCAGCAGCAGCAGCAGCATGAGGTCATAGAGTGGCACAATGACAGAGTGTGGAGGTGGGTAGCAATAGCAGTCCCTGGTAAAGATTGTGGTAGGCAGATGGAGAAACTGGCAGCAGATGTGTGGCATCAGGCGGTTGGTGGCATCAGAATAGTGGCTGAAGCAGGTAGTTTGAATCCAGACTCATTTCTCAAAGTTTTGTTGAGACGTCAGAGCTGATGTAATCTGACGCCTAAGGCATTGGTGTGTGGAAATCCTGGCCGATCCACGCCTGATTCATCTTGACAAAGGCCAGTCGTTCCACATTTCCCGTGGACAAGCGGGTTATCCTTGGGGTAACGATGGCCTCTGCCGCACTGAACACCCACTCTATTGCCACACTACTGGCCGGGCAGGACAGCTTCTCCACTGCAAACTCGGCAAGTTGCGGCCACACATCCAGTTTGGCTGCACAGTAGTCCAGCGGATCTTCAAACTGGGGTGGCAGAGTGCTGTCCAAGTAGGCCACAACCTGTTGGTTCAGGGAATGCTCCATGTCCTGCTGCTGCTGCTGCTGGTGACTGCCCTCCTCACTAGGCGGGTGAAGGAAGCTGCTCATTAGTGACTCCAGACTTAGGTTACTGCTGATGGAGCTGGTACTGCTCCTACCCCTCCACCTTCCCCCAGCAGCCGCGGCAGTAGTACGTGAGCGCTGAGGAACCCCCCGGTCAGACCTGTCAGAGGAGGGACGATGCCGCACATAGGCAGCGGCCAACTGATTACGGAGGATTTCCCTATAGCTGCCACTGGCTGACATCAAAGTTACACAGGGGAGTACTTCTGTCTGCCTGGATCATCAAAAAATCGTTAATGGCCTTTCTCTGTTCATACAGTCGGTCCAACATGTGCAGGCTGGAATTCCAGCGGGTGGAAACATCGCATATCAGAGTCTGCTCCAGGTCCTGCTGCTGCTGCTGGTGAGTGCCCTCCTCACTAGGCAGGTGAAGGAAGCTGCTCATCAGCAACTCCAGGCTGCTGCTGATGGAGCTGCTACTGCTCCGACCCCCCCCTCTCCCCCCAGCAGCCATGGCAGTGGTATGTGAGCAATGAGGGACCCCCCATTCAGACCTATCAGAGGATGGAAGATGGCGCAGATAGGCAGTGGCCAACTGACTACATAGGATTTCTCTATAGTACGTGAGTTTCTCCTCCCTCTCGGCAGGTGGAAAAAAGGCTCCCATTTTGGACAGGTAGCAAGGGTCCAAGACGGTGGAGAGCCAGAAGTCATCCCTCTGCCGGATGGTGACTATTCGGCTGTCACTAGCCATGCTAATCAGCATGCTGCGGGCCATGTGCGCAAGTGATTCTGAGGGACTCCCTGCCTCCATCTCCACTGTATACTGCCATGGGGCTTGGGGGTCATCTGCCTCATCTTCCTCATCTCCATCTACCTCCGCCAGCTGCTCCTGCTCCTCCTCTCTTGTCACCTGGGTAGAAAAACCACTCATTTCACCAGACAATGATTGTGCTCCAATGTCCTCCTCCTCCTCCAATTCAGTCCCCACCGGACTCATGTGGCCACGACATGTAGTTGCCACATCTCCAGTCCCCTGCCCAGAAAGATTTTTCAGCATCTGTTCCAGGACATGAAGCAGTGGAATGACGTTATTCATCCCGTAGTCCTGGCGACTGACAAATAGCATCGCCTCCTCAAATGGCCTCAGCAAACGGCAGGTGTCACGCATGAGCTGCTACTGGCTGACATCAAAGTTACACAGGGGAGTACTCCTATCCGCCTGGATCATCAAAAAATCGTTTAATGGCCTTTCTCTGTTCATACAGTCGGTCCAACATGTGCAGACTGGAATTCCAATGGGTGGAAACATCGCATATCAGAGTGTGTTGGGGGAAGCCGTTCTGCAGCTGCAATTTGATGAGGGTGTGCCTGGCTTTGTAGGAATGGATGAAGTGCATGCACAGTTTCCTGGCGATTTTCAGAATATTCTGAAGAAATCTGGAAGACTACAGGAACCTTTTCACTACCAGATTGAACAAATGCGCCCTGCAGGTCGCATGGAGCTTCCATCCTCTGTGCAGCACGGTTAAATTGTTACTCCCATTGTCGGCCACCATGGCTCCGATGTGCAGTTGGCGCGGAGGAAGCCACACTTCGATTTCTTGCTGCATGACGCGGAGCAGTTCCTCCCTTGTGTGACTTCGTTCACCGAGGCAATCCAGGTGAAGAACTACGTGACACTGCTGTGCCCTACACATGTGGTATGATGGAGCAGCACTTGTGGGGGCGAGATGGGGGGTGGTGAGGAGGAGAGGCGGACATTGGCGCGGGAGCAGCATTTTGACAACGTGGAAGAGAAAGCCGGCTCTCCTGTCCAATTTTGTTGGTGTGGCGGGGCAGGAAGCACATTCACCCAGTGGCTAAAAAAGGACATGCGGGCCCCTGATCGTAGTTAAACAGCTCCAAACACTCTATGCTGTCGTGCACCTTGGAACAAACCCAATATGCTCAAGGACTGGCCACCTTCTGTTCCTACATATCTGTGAAGGGCTGGTACTGCGTTTTGGAAAAGAAATTACTGCTTTGGAGCTCTCCACCCCCGGCTCGGCACAGGCCATTAGTTCCTGAACGGTGCAGAGTCCACCATTTGGAAAGGAGGGAACTGCGTACCAACAACTTGGACAGGAGCAAGGTCACCCTTCTGCACCTTAGGATGTTGGAAGCATACTGTTTCTCGTTGAACGACTGCTGGGGGCCAGGGAGTGGCGGGGAAAGCAGGAGCATCTGGACCGGGAGATGATGGAAAAAGAGAAACAGCTCCCTTCTGCAGAGGTGGGGGAGCTTGACTGGCTGAAATGGCATGCGTGCCACTGGGCGCTGCTGTTGCTGCGGCGGCAGGATGGACCACCAAATCTGAGCCACGTTTCTCCCTGGCCACCGGATGGTGGCGCTGCTTGTGTTGATGCAGGGCCGTGGTGCCAACGTTAGCTCCCTGGCCACGCTTCAATTTCTGCCCCCAATTCTACTATACCCACATTCACTCCTCCGTTTCTTAGCAAGGGAAATGCCCACACCGCCGAGTAGCTGATTTTAACGCCAACACTCTGCACTGAGTGACTACTACTGCCGCTGTCTCACTGAGTCCCTGTGCCGCTACTTTCTTGGACCTGTGAAGTGGGTTTTCTACCCACACTACCACCCTTTCTGGCTTTCGCCGCTGCCTGACGCGCAGGCTGATTTCCCTCTTCTCCTAACGATGATGAAGCCCTTGCTTCATCCGCTCCCAAGTGCGGTCCCTACATCGTCATCGATTATTGTTGGATCTTCAACTGCTGTCCTCCTCAACGGTCTTGGTATGCAGAGGCTGACCCCTCACAACATGACCTCCAATGCCACTCTCCACATCCATACTTTGCCGCCTACTGCAAGAAGCAGGGGATATCGGCCCCATTTCTTTGCGGCCAAGTAGCTGCTGACTGTCCTCAAATTGTTCATCCTCGCTGTATATGGGGCTGACCCAGACCACATATTAGATCTCTGGCTGAGGGGAAACCGGGTGGGACAGAGGCGGTTGAGGACAGGTGAGGGCCGCTGACCCCTCCGGGCCAAGCCAACTAAGGGTTGTGTCTGACGTTCCCACCGACTGTTGGCTGGGGTTGTCAGATGTCGTCTGGGAAGAAGTGGATGAACTAGTCAACCAATCGAGAACCCTTGGGTTGCTGGTCAACACACAGCCGCTAGATGACACCGGCAGTTCTGGCCTCACCGAGTGACCTCTGCTGTGATGTCACCTTACTGTGCTTGCTCCAGGAATGTTTGTGCCACTGCCACTCGCATGTGAAGAGTCTGCCATCTCTCTGTCTGACATACTGTTTGTTAAAAAATTTACAGACTCTGATTAATGAAGATATCTGTATATGACAAACTGTATTTGACTCCAAATGAACCCACTAACAGGCTTGGGTAATCCTTGGATATAAATTGCGCTGCAGAAATCACCAGGAAAAAATTAACTGGTATGTGGCGTGTAAAAACGCTGTGTATTTTACTGAATAAGAAAGCACAAACAGGCAGGTGCAACCGTGTTCCCCTGCGTGCGGCGCCGCGACCAGCATGTCGGGCTGCGGCCACGCTCGTTCCACCGCGCTCGTGCCTACTCACCAAGCCACATTCCTGCCGAAGCTCCTGTCTCCCGGCGCGCGCGTCCCTGCTTCCTAGGGCGCGCGCGCTGGCACTGTTAAATTTAAAGGACCAGCGCACCAGTAATTGGGTATTGCCGGTCGCTGCCCCTATTTAAGTCTGCCTTTTCCTGATCCTGTTGCCAGATCTTTAGTGCCTCTCTGCCTACTGAGAAAGAGTTATTTTGTCTTGTTCTGATTCTCCGTGTACAGAATCCTCTGCCTCCATCCTACGATCGCGAACCTTTGCCGCCTGTCCTGACCTTACCGCCTGTCACCGACTACGAGCCTGCCTTACGATTCTGTACCATGCCTCACCTCGGCTGCCGCCGCAAGCAAATCACGTCAGGGGTAGCGACCTGGTAGACTCCCGCCACAGCAAGTCCATCCCGCTTTGCGGCGGGCTGTGGTGAATACCGGGACCTAATTAGACTCCGCTCCCTGGCGTGGCTTATACCATCACTTGCAGTGGTCCAGAGTATCCAGTACTGCTGACCGTGACACCTTGGATATAAATTATGCTACAGAAATCACCAGGAAAAATATCCTCGTCTTTGGCGTTTAAAAACACTGTTTACTTTACTGACTACAAAAGCAAAACTACGCTTAATTAACCCTAGAATATAAATTGCGCTACAGAAATCAGCAGCAATAAATTAACTGGTATGTGGCATGTAAAAATGCTGTTTCTTTTACTGAATACAAAAGTACATACAGGCTTAGACAACCCTTGGATATGTGCTACAGAACTGACCAGATGGCACTAAAATGTATATGGAGCAGAATTGGACCCACACTGGACTTCAATTACAATACTCTACAAACTGAATCAAAATTATAACGGAAGAGGAGCAGTCTCTGATAAAAGCTGTGAATCCCCCCCCCAAAAAAAAAAATCGCTGTTAAAAACAAATGTCTTTTGTGTGAGATCTCTGCAGCAGCATGGCACAGTGGGAGGAGTGTTGCCAGCGTCGCGTCCGGACTTAGATAGTGCTGTGACGTAACAGAATCCCGCCGGTCTCTGATTGGCTTCATCTCTGCACATGTCATTGAGGGTGTTCCTTTCTTCCTCCCAGCGTTCTTTTTCCCCATGTCACGCCATGTGCTTGCAGCCATTTTATCAAATAAAAACACGCTTCGTTCCCGCGAATTACGCCAAACTTCGACTTCAAGCAGAATCGAAGTTTTTCTGAAATTCTAGACAAATTCCACTTTGTTAGAATCGATTCACCCATCTCTAGTTGTATTATGGATTGGCGCATAGGAAATGTGGTGTCAATATTCAAAAAGGGGCCAAAAAGTGATCCTGGAAACTATAGGCCGGTAAGTTTAACCTCTGTTGTAGGTAAAATATTTAAATGTTTTCTAAGAGATACTATCCTGGAGTATCTCACTGAAAATAAATGTATAACTCCATTCCAGCATGGGGTTATGAAGGATCGGTCCTGTCAAACTAATCTAATCAGCTTCTATGAGGGGGTTAGTTCTAGACATGATCGGGGTGAGGCATTGAATGTTATATACCTAGATTTTAGTAAAGCATTTGACACTGTGCCACATAAAAGGTTGGTAAGTAAAATGAGAATGCCTGGACTGAGGGAAAATGTGTGCAAGTGGGTAAGCAACTGGCTCAGTGATAGAAAACAAAGGGATGTGATTAATGGTACATACTCAGACAGGATCAGTGTTACTAGTGGGGTACCACAAGGCTCATTATTGAGCTCTATCTTCTTTAATATTTTCATTAATGATCTTACACATGGATTGCACAGTAGAATATCAATCTCTGCAGATGATACTAAGCTCTGTGAAGTAATCAACACAATAGAGGATAATGCATTATGACAAAGGGGTATGGATAAGTTGGAAGCGTTTGCAGAGAAATGGCAGATGAAGTTTAACACCAAGTTATGCACATGGGAAGGAAAAATCAATTTCATGATTACTTGTTGAATGGAAAAACACTGGGAAAAAGTGACAGGGAGCAGCCATTGTCAGAAATGGCACCTGCCAAGGCAAACATTATTATGGGGTGTATTAAAAGGGGCATAGATGCACATGATGGGAACATTATTGTCCCATTATACAATTCACTGGTCAGACTACACATGGAATATTGGACAGTTTTGGGCACAAGTGCTCAGGAAAGACATTGTAGAGATTGAACAAGTTCAAAATAATATTAGCAAGATTATGGCTATTTAGTTTAGTGAAAAGATGTCTTTGGGGGGATATAATAAATATGTTTAAATTAGTGATGAGCGATTACGTTGACGATCGTCATCGGGTCGATATTCGATATCGGCAATTATCAAGATGATTTCCGATGATCGATAATAGATTATCGCCGATGACCATTAAAGTCTTTGGGAGAGGAACAACACCTTCATTCTTACACCCAAACAGGGCTGGAGAAGCTGGAATTAACATCCACAACAGTCAAATGGATACGTGCTACATCTTAGGCAACACAATTAGGTTATAAAAGTCACAAAAAAAAGTCACAGACCATTCACTATCCCTGTCTTGTACCACAGCATGACCCTTAAACCTGCATGACCCACAAATTAAAAAGTGCCAGAAGGCAGTATGATTTGAACCATCATTGTACTTGAACTGGACATTGACTATACCTGTCCTGGAACGCAGCATGAGCCCCAAACCTGCATGACCCCAGATTAAAAAGTGCCAGAAAAAGGAGTCTTTCAACCACCATTTTAGTTTCACTGGACATAGACTGTCCCTGTCCTGGGCACAGCATGAGCCCCAAACCTGCATGACCCCCAGATTTAAAAAGTGCCGGAAAAAGGAGTCTTTCAACCACCATTTTAGTTTCAATGGGCATAGACTATCCCTGTCCTAGGCCACAGCATGAGCCCGAAACCTGCATGACCCACAGATTAAAAAGTGCAGGAAAAAGGAGTCCATGAACCACCATTTTAGTTGAACTGGACATAGACTATCCCTGTCCTGGGCCACAGCATGAGCCCCAAACTTGCATGACCCCCAGATTTAAAAAGTGCCGGAAAAAGGAGTCTTTCAACCACCATTTTAGTTTCACTGGGCATAGACTATCCTTGTCGTGGGCCACAGCATGAGCCCCAAACCTGCATGACCCCAAGAGTAAAAAAGTGCCGGAAATAGGAGTCTTTTAACCACCATTTTAGTTGAACCAGACATTGACTATACCTGTCCTGGGGAACCTACATCTGTTCAAGTCTTTCTGTACCTCCCTTGTACAATTCAGAGGAATATTTGTATTAGCTATTTTGTGCATGCCAGTTTTTTAGTAGTTTAATTCTAGAAAACACATTTTTAAAATAGGATGGAATCCCACCACATCTTTGTTTCTCTTTTTTTAAATATATTAAATGGGTTGTCTCACTACAGGAATTGCTAGCTCTCTTAAAGAAGTTATTTTGCAATATGTGTCCATTAACAGTGTGCTACCTATTCCTGTTTTTGACAGCACCATCACCCTTGAGCCACTTTTGACAATTGTGAAGAACAAATGTCTGTTAGAAACAGCATTTTTTAGAATAGGACCTGTAGTCTAGCTGCATTTTAAAGCAGCATGACCCCAAAATTATAAAAATGACTTCTCAGCCACTGTTAAAAATTGTGAGGGAGAAATGCCATTTAAAAGCCACATTTCTGTTCCAAAGGACCATGATTATAGCTGTATCTCACAGCACCATGACCCCAAAACCATTGACAATGCGAAAAATTCTAAAGATGAAGTGAGTAAATGGAATACGGTTTTGTCATGAAACCTTGGTGTCTTTTACAGTCTCCTCACAGCAAAACCAGCAAAATGAACTTTTGGGAACTGAGAATAAAAATTGCAGTAAGAAATTATCATTTTAAAAAAAAAGTTTTCAAGAGGACCATTTCTGTTTGAAGAGGAATGTGAAGTAGACCGGCAACTAATCGGTGACCTCGGCAATTGGGGCCACAACATCATCAGAGATCCATGCCTGATTCATCTTGATGAAAGTCAAACGATCCACATTATCTGTGGAAAGACGGATGCGTTTATCTGTAATGACTCCTACAGCTGTGCTGAAGGTCCGCTCAGATATGACACTGGCTGCTGGGCAGGACAACACCTCTATGGCGTGGCGAGCGAGCTTGGGCCATTCATCCATTTTGGATACCCAGAAGTCAATTGGGTCCGGACAACATTCAAAAACATTGGTGTTGAGACAAAGAAAGTCGTGCACCATGATCTTAAGCTGGTCTCTGTGTGTTGGATGTGTGCCCTGCATTAAATGCGTTGGTGAGGTGGTAAATAAAGATTGCCAGAGGTCACCCATTAGGCTTCTGCCACATTGCCTGCTGCTGCTGCCGCTGCAGCTACTTGGCACTCTAATGCTGTCAAGTTGCTGACATTGTTCCAACGTGACATTTGAAGAACGTGAAGCGACGAAACAGAAGTTCCCAGTTGATCAATCAGCAAGGTCTCCATTTCCTCCCATTTTACTCTCTATTTGGGTGGGTGGAAGGAAAGTGCTGAGTTTTGTTTTGTACCGGGGATCCAGGAGGGTGGCCACCCAGTAAACTGTTTTTTCTTTTGATGGCCTTAATGCGAGGAACATTTTGGGGGGAATGGAGCATCCAAGCTTTAATGTGAGAGATGGAGCTTTGATTTCCCAAGCCTTGGGTCGAGGGGCATTTAGCAAACTGATCTTCCTCATCTTCCTCCTCCGCCTCAAATTCGCACCAACCTTTTCCAAGGCGGGACGTCGGTAAGTCGGTGTCCAGGAATACCTCCTCTTCCACTTCCTCTGGCACAGCTTAAAACACAGCCTGACTTGCCTCAGATGTGCACCTGAGAGTGATGCGCCGCCTTGAGCTATACCTGGACCCCGAACCACTACCTAATGAAGACCGATAAAATTGTGAAACTGTCGGGCCTTGTGGATTTGACGGAGAGAGGCTCCGTGTCCGTGTGGGATTTGCCGGTACCTTTCTCTGATGGCCATAGCATAGCCCTGGGGATTTCGTGCTCAATGGAAGAAGCACACCCGAAGTCTTCATCATGTCTTGAGAACGCCTCCTGAAATTCCCAAAGAGTATCTTCCAGCAGCTGTTGTTGCCCGGAGTAAGAGCCTGAGGTCAAACCCCAATTTGTGCCATGATCACTCGGCCATACCATTACGCTGGTGGAGGTTCACTCAGTCGGACACCTACTGCAGAGGACCAGGCCGACCTCTTGTCAGGCAATAGCGTAAAGTCCTCCCGCCGGATGATATCTTCTCCGGGAACGCAGACTTCAGTAACAGAATATTTGTGGGAATGGTTAACTCGTTTGTCAATGACATTGAGGCATCTCACGGGTTTACACACCATTTTTCACGGTGGCAAGGGCCCGAGCTACCTGTGGACGGTTCTGTGCCCCTTTCCCTGTGGATTGGTTCAATCAAGACTTCAGCCATTCAACTTCCGCCCGGCTCCCACCGGCAACATCAATACTGTTCGTGTCGTGGCGGGTTCTTGATCAGGGCTTTCGATGGCCCTTCACCTGCCCAATGGGCCGACTGGATGTAGGGCTCTTTCGCAGACTGCAGCTCCTCACCATCTGTTGTAGGACCTTCTGAGTCGGCCGGTGCGTGGTGGCCCGCTGCCAATATCTTGGTCCCTCTTTAGCGTAGAGATGGTGATCCAAGTCTCTGAGCACATTCATACCCAGTGTTACATCCATCCCCGGTGAGATGGGTGACCCAAACTAGCACCACTCCCTTCTTGCGATGTCTGCCCAACAGTGGACTTGCATCCAGAATATCCCTTGCACGTCCATTTCACCATTATTGGCTGCTGTCAGCCTAATGACGCTGCCATCTTCCGGCTCCATCATGTGCCTAAAGTGTCGCTCAAAGAACTCCATGTGCACTCTGACCCTGTATCAACTAGGCAACGTACTTTCTGGCCTTCTAACTCGGCTTCCATAACGGGACTGCTGGCATAGAGGTCATGCTCCTCACGTATGGGCTTTAGCTTCTGTCGCACGCCACAGGGCGCCGGCTACTGCGGCGGTCGGTAGTTTAACCTGGATCTGCCCCAAACATGTTCAAGACACTCTCTGGCGTGTGGCCATACTGTTGGCAAGCCCAGCAGAGAGGCCCCCTAGATCTCCGTGCGCCTGATGGAGCCCTGGCAGTGGGACCCCGCTGTGGAGTTGTCCTGGAAAATGGGGGTGTGGGAAGCTTTAGGTCAAATTCTGGAGTTTGTAGCCGTTCTGCCTTCATCTGGGACACTTCCCACCTGGACAAAATCTGTTAAAGACCCTGAGTCTCCCGCCTCCTTTCTTGCCTTGGGCACTACTGACGGCCCTTTACAAAATTTTAGGTATGGGTTCTTCTTCCCCCTCCACAGCGGCTAAATTAAACACTATAAAACGTCAGGTCAGCCATCATTCTGGTCATCTCTTGCAATTTGTCCCGTAAGGATTTATTGTACAGTCCCACAATGAACTGGTCTCTTAGTAACTTATCAACTTCCTGAAAAGCCCCATGGCCACTGGTCTCGCCGCCTTATTTCATTCAAATTTCCCGTAGGGCATTAGAGTACTGCATGAGGGTTCACCCTCTCTTTGCAGCGGGTGAAGAAGTGGCTTGCAGGTGCCCACCTTGGTACGCCCCCCTTGGGCTCCTTCCAGAGGGAGGGAAAATTTTGTCCCGTGTGTCCCTCTCGGAATCGGGCCGTACCCTCACTGTCCGTCTAACGTCCCCCCCTAAGGCCCCCAAGGCTATCTCTGCCTAGTTCTGGAGCTTAGGTTACATATTTTAACTGCACTACGCACCTTTTGTTCAGTCCTGCAGTGTCATGTTTTTTCCCTCAAATTTGGGGGAGGGATTGTAAAAATGACCCTACAGGAACATTAACTCACTTGGGCGGTATTATGGGGACACCTGAACTTGGCTCTGGGTGGCGCCAGTGACGCCCGGGGGAAGGCCTCCCGTCGCATCCCGTCCATAACGGTCGCTGTATCCTGCCGACTACGCCCAAATTGTAAACCGAGCACGAGGTAGGATTCCCCGGAAAACAGCGAAGTTACAGACGAAAGAAAACTACTCCAACACCAGTTCAACAACCCCTAGTTTATGAACTTTTCAGAAAAGCATTGTGAACAAATTTCCCCAAAAAACAATGTTTCAAGTTTGTAAAACCCAAAGGGCCCCTGTGCCACACAGCGCGCTGCCGAGAGTGTGTCTTCTGGATGCACGATCAGTTTACCTACTCATGGGGTTCAGAAAGGCGAACACCGCATACCTTTTAACCCTACAAGGACAGGAACAATCGTTGTGTGGTGGCCCGTTCAAAGCACGCGGCGATGTGGCACAGGACGCTTCAATGTAACCAGCTCTACCCGCTTATCCCCAGACATTTACACATAAAACGATCCTCTCACATGCGAACCGGTTGCATAAATAACAGTGCTATAAAAGCCCCATAAAAGTCCGAATCAGGAGGCGTAGTTGGAATAAACACCTATGGCCTGAACCAAATCTGTCCTAACTAGACTAACAGGCCTGCACACAGTCCTAGTTTTTTTGGCGTGCACGCTTTCTTTGACCGGGTTATACCTTTTCGATGGCCCGCAGTTGCTGCTCTGAGGTGATTATTCCTGCTGTCCAAGATGTAGTCGCTCCTCTCAGACTTTGCAGAGGGTCCTTTCCTTTGTGGGGCTTTTCTTTGACAACAGCTTCAATGCGCACAGTTTAACTCCTCTCTCTTGGGGGTTCTCACACTTTTGAGCCCAAACGGAGCAGGAAATCCCAGTCAATCTTCAGCCAGCATCTGTTCCCTCCTGCTTTCTCTTTGTCTTTCTTGTTCTTCCCAAAAACATGGCCGCTGCCTCATGCCTCCAGTCACATGTCTCTAGTCACATGTCTATCATTTGCATACAACAGTTTCCGGAGACAGTGACATCTTGTGGCCAAAACCAAAAATGTAACAGAATGCTTTACAATAATAAGTCACACATATGATTTTACTGAGTAAATACAATGCGGCTGTTCCACTATCCCACATCCGCATTTGTGTCCGTATCCTCCTCCGTCTCTGGCGGGACCTGATGTTTCAGAGTGTCCAACGATCGTTCCAGAACTAAGATCACAAAATGTCATGCTGAAAAGGGCATTGCCCGCACTAACCATTTTGGTGGCCTCTTAGGAAAATGGCAAGGATGGTGCAGAGCTCTTTCACCTGCCTCCACTCTCGGTGGTCAACACCCCGAGATCCGCACCGCTGCTTGTCAGGGCCTTTGTGTCACTTCGTACTGCGGTAATGGTATTGTGTGCTGCCACAATCGCTGGAGCATGTGGAGGGTGGAATTCCAGCGTGTTGCCACGTCAACAATGAGACGGTTGACGGGGAGGCCGAGCTGACACTGCAACGCAGCCAGGGGGGCGAAGCAGGGTGCGAACGGCGGAGAAATGCGAACTCAGACTCGAGCCTTCCTCAGCAGGAGTCCAGACCGGGTAAACGCTTTAGAAATTTTGGACAACAAGGTTCATGAGGGGTGCCAGGCAAGGGATGTGCTCAGCCTACCGATCTTAGGGCGGCCAGAAGATTTCGAACCCTTATCGCACACCACCCTTTCCTGGCACAAGGTTTTTTGTCACCAGCCGTGCTCGGTCTCATTGCGGAGAGCCGTCCCCAGCTCCTGCGCTGTGTGGCGGTCTCCAAGACAGATTAATTTCAACACAGCCTGGTTTCTCTGGGCCCTGATGCCACCCGAGGACCCTTTGGGGGGGAAAGAACCCTGCCCCATCCCTGCACTTTTGAAGAGCGTGCGCCGAGCCTGAGAGCCACCGTCACCACCAGAGACATCCACCCAGCTCACCCAGTGAGCTGTCACAGAGATATAGCGGCCTTGGCTGTACTTACTAGTCCATGTGTCGATGGTCAGATGGACTTTTCCGGACACAGATGAAGACAACGCGCTTGAAATTTTAGTATTGGGGCAGGCAAGGGCCATGACGTGGTGGAACCCATATGTGTCCACCAGACGGAAAGGCAACATTTCCAAGGCCAAAAGCCTGGCAATGCCGACATTCAGGCTTTTGGCTTTTGGATGGTCTGGGTTAAAGTGTTTCTTCTGCTTCCAAACCTGGAAGACAGAAGGCTGGCTGCTAGACTGGCCGCTGTACGGCGTGTAGGTCGTCAAACTAGTGGAAGGAGAAGGGGTAGGATTGGTCTCTGGTGGTACTCGGGCGACAGTGGAGGCTGAAGCGGAGGCTGATCCCTGATCATGACTCTGAGAGACATGGGCAGCTGAGGAACGCTTGGTGGTGGCGGAGGAGGAGGAGGCGGACACAGAGGGTGTGACAGTGGTTGGAAGCCCGGCATCGGTGTGGCCGTTTTTGGCCAAGTGTTGCCTCGATTTCAACTCATGCATTCGCTGCATGTGAATAGACATGTTGTTGGTGGTTAAACACCTAAGATTCTTGCCTCTACTGATGCGTTTACAGCAAAGGCGGCATATGACATCACTGGGTGAATCAGAGGCTTGGTCAAAGAAGGCCCAGGCTTGAGAGGTCCTGGTCCTTTTTGACGGCGATAAGCAAGGAGCGAGGAGCGGGGTTTCCGCTGACCGTGGCTGGCGGAATCATATCAGCGGACTTCTGCGACCGCCCTCTCCCTTTTTGAGGCGGGACCTGTACTGACACTACCCCATCATCTTCCTCCTCATCCAGTGGATGAAAACGTCGCAAGCAAAATTTTGCTGAAAAGACCACGTTGGATCCGCAATGTCGTTATCATCATCATCAACAACAGGTCACTTGGTGTCCTGACATTCTGCATCCCGGAGCTGCGGGACAAGCAAGAGGCCGGCAAGGCGTTGCGACCGCCCCGGGGTTTTTGCGATTGACCGGCTTCCTTCTCCTCCCCTGATTGGCATCAGTAACTGGGCGTAGAGAAGACAAATCTCCTCTTTGGCCTCTTGATCTTTTGAAATGCCTTTGACCCCAACCGCATTTTGTCATCAAAGAGGTCTTTAAAAATGGATATCCACAGTTGTGGGGACACGAGTTGACATTTGGGCTGCTTTGCTTCATGTTGGACGGATGCTGATGATGACATTTGTGGCCCTGATGGGGGGGACGGAGGGGTAAGACTGCTGGATGCAGGTTGCATTAACAACTGAAGAACAGATTGGCGACGTGTTCATTACTGAGATTCACGGGGCCCCCTCACCAGTGATGACAAGCCTGACATTCCTGCAACCAAAGATCCGCTGGCTTGTGTGTTGTCGCCAGCACTGGAAGGAGCACCTTCTCTCGTACCTCTACCTCCATGTCCTACACCCCTCTTTGCTCGCTTACCACTTGCATTTCACTCCATGTTCAGAAAAATAAAAATTTAAGAAGGTATGGAAGAGATTTTGACAGTCTCTTATTGAAAGATGGCAAATCACAGCTATTCTTAAATCCCTCTTATTTCCTACAGCCAACTAGGATTAGAAACTGAATTGCTTCTAGCAAAATCCTGTGAAATGCGGTTGGTGGAAGAACCGTAAGACAAAATCAACAGTTTTTTTTCCTTTTCCCAGGGATTTACAATGCCCAGTGGACTGGGAATTGATAGTTTTCAACAAAACTATCATACAAGTGCGCTATTGCGCCCAATGAGATTCACCGAGTGCATAAAATATTTCAGAAATTACACGGATGAGAAATTTCGTTTTTTGCAGCAATGACAAAAGAGAACATTTGCTTGAAAATTTTTCTATCAGAATTCTCGTACAACTCGGCTATTTGATACAAACTAGGGCCGCACCACGTGCATTACAGCTATTTAAAAGTTATAGGATAAAAAGGGTGTTTTTTGCCCCAATAAAAATCCCCAAAACAAAAAACTAAGATTTCTGTATCCAAATTTAAGTAGAAGGTGGAAATTTAAAAAAATGGGGCGAACCAAGTGAAAACAGTTTTTAAAAATTTTTATAGGGATAAAAAAAGGTGGGTTTTGCCCCTGTGAAATCAACAGCAATTACTAGCAAATTTCTGAAATCCAAATGTAAGTAAAAGGTGGGTCTTTGAACAAAAATGGCCTGCACCAAAAAGTAAAAAAAAACCTAATTAAATTGTTTTGGATAATAAATGGTGGGTTTGCCCCTAAAAATAAAAACAAAATTACTAAAAATTTCTGTATCCAAATTAAGGGGAAAAAAAGCAAGTAGGTTTTGCCCGGAGTAATGCAAACGGGGAAATTTATTAAAAAGCACAGACCCTGAAAATGGCAAAACAGTGTATAGCTGGATGGGTTTAAAAGAATATTGCGCTGAATGTTTCGGGGAAATGGGCCCCCTTAGAATAGCTCAAGCGGAATGAACTTTAAGATGACCCCCTCTCTAATTTTTAGGTTACCAGATGCAAAAAAGAAAAGGAACCAAGATTTGTAAATTTTTTTTCAAATAAGAAAAGAACCCCGTTTCAGTGTCCCCGATCTGTATAGAAATACTGTGCTAAATCAGTATTTTTTTTTGAAAGTTGAAAGGCTAAAAACAGGGGAAAAATTTAAGAGCAACACTCCAGGGCCCCCAATATGTGATCAGTGGGATGAAAGGGGTTGGACCATAGCAATTTAGGATGACATTAGGTAAAATTTCTCCTTTTTTTTCATACAGTGGGTTTTTCTTACTTTTAAAAATGAAGTTTAAAATATTGTTTAATACTTTGTGGAAAAAATTTAAAAGGGGAAATCCTCATATTTTCCATTATAGACAATACTTAATATCAGATTCAATTGTTTGTGGATTTTTTGTTTAGATTTCATGTTTTTCCGTGTTTCTTGGAAATTTTTCTTTCAGAGCTGATAGAAAAAAAGAATTTCTTGGAATCTGAAAGCCCCAAGTTAGATTAGATTCCCCGGTAGAAGCGTAGGGGCCACAAAATACAGGGAAGTATAATGGGGATTTTTTTTGTGTTTTCATATCTAAAGGCCCTTTACATGATCCGAATATGTCCTTTCACCATGCATTGGTTCCCAGTCTCGTAAATATTTAGCAATATTTTTGGATGATATCATCTGCAATTACAGAATACTTACTCAAAACAAGCTCCTGTATTGAGATTATCTCTGAAGTGGGGAAGAATACGATAACCTACAGAGGGAACAAGTTCTAGTATTCCTCCCCATTATCAATTTTCCCGGTTTTGTGGTGAACCCCCCCATCATCAATAGCTCCCGACGGCATGAAGAGAGGGGAATTACTCAGATGTGATGTTTTGGGTCAGAATAGTATAGTAATTTTTGTTCATCCTAATAGGAAAAAAAACATGAAATTCTTTATATAATCATTTTTGCGGCCCTCTGTTTTGTGGGTCATTAAAACCGGGGGTCAAGCAATACCCAAAAGGGGGTTGATCAGTGATTTTTATGAAGATAACATTGAGATTTTACCTTGTGCATTTGTTTTTGTTTGATGTTATCCAAGGTTCAATTTGCCTTGGCAGCGGCAGCCTGCCACTGGTAGATGAAAGCAAGTTTGCTGTCCAGTAATATGCCCGAGTCCATTACTGTTCCTGCTGTTTTACTATTTAAGCATTGAAAAAAAAAATAGAAATCCCCGCATTTTTATTCAATGCCCTCCGCCACGCCCGTTTTAAATATTTCTGACATGTGTCACTTTATGTGGGAATAACTTTTTAATATTTTGAACTATCCAAATGATTCAGAGATTGATTTCCTGTGACACCTTGGGCCGCATCCATGTATTAAATGCCAAATTTCATGGATTATAAAAAGCTGAAGTCTAAATTTTTTTGGCAATAAATTCCGGGGTTTGGACAGGTGTTTAAAACAGCCAAAAGGAAAGGGTAAAAAGTAAAAAATCGCAATTTTTTTCACATCCTGGATGAATAAAAGCTTTTTAGAGGCAAAACGGAGGAACATGAAATTACATCCTCAAAAAAGTACTGACGCGTTTCAGGCACGTCTGTGCCCTTAGTCGTAGCAAAGTGTTATACAAGTCTGTCGTTTTTAAAAAGTTTTTCAGTTCTAAATTTTATACAGACTAAAATTACTATCTGTCGGCACAGTTTCGGCGCCAATGGCAGACATGCCGCACACTTCCGGAAAGCACAAAAGTCCCTGACGAAACCGGATGTTGTCAAAACCATGTGGTTTGGGAAATTTCTTGTCATGCGCAATATACAAACATAGCACAAAAGGGCACTGGTAAATTCAGACATGCGCAGTATGTGTAAGCGTCCGAAATCTCGCAATGATACGGGATCCCTGACACCCGTTACCACACACAGCACAAAATCACAGCGCAGTAAGACGTTGGTAAATATAAGATATTGGAATATGCGCATCCTGTGCATATATTTGGACCCCATAATAAAATGATTTGGACGTGCCCAACAATGATTTTATATTCCAAATATCAATATAAAAGGAATAACTTTAGGTTGATAAGAAATATTAACTGTGCTGACTTTATATGCCACCGGCACCGAAAATGTGCTTGACAAAAACAAACTTTTATGGTGAGCAATTAAACAATACATATTACATAATATTGCAAACAGATTCTAATAATAAATAAAAATTAATCTAAATATTCTCTAATGAGATTTATTTTAATAATAGAACATGGTTTCTCTTTTGAAATTGAGCCCATTAGGAAAGGTAGAATTTAATGTGATTATCCAAAATGCCTCTCTATCTCGGAGCCTATTTTCCAAACTGCCCCCTCTTTTTGGCTTAAATACCCTTTCAATGGCAAAAATTTGAAGTGAATTTATATTTACATTATGACAGTCAATTAAATGTTTAGCCACATAAGACTTAATGCAATCAGAGGAGCTAGATATGTCCCTGAGGTGTTCTAAAATTCTTATCTTTAATTTCCTAATAGTCGAACCTATGTACAGAACCTCGCATATAGCACATTTATCCGCATATACCACAGCACATGAATTACAATTGACCCACTTTGTGGGTCCGTAAACATTCTACATGGGAATGCAAAACTGCACATCTTGCATGGGTGAGAACCACATCTGAAAAAGCCTGGATGATGTAACCAGGTTTTTGGGCAATTATCTTTTATGGCATTGGGGGATAAAATATCTCCCAGTGTTTTTGATCTCCTAGTGACAATTTTACAGCCATTAGACAATATGTCACTCAGAATCATGTCATCATTAAGTATTGGCAAATATTTTAGTATTATATCCTTGATTTGGGTGAATTGTGGACTATATTTCAGAACCAAAAATGGAGAGCATAATTTAACATTATCTCGCTTCCCTCTAGCATTTTTTGGTTAGCATATCCTCCCGAGATCTTTTTGCCACAATTTTTGAAGCTCTATCTAATGACCACACAGGATAACCCCTATTTTTCAATCTGTTATAAATTTGTTGTTCCTCCTTTAGATAAATATCAGGCTTACTACAATTACGTTTGGCGCGTGTCATTTCGCCAACTGGAATAGCTCTGTGTGTGTGTCTAGGATGGAAACTTTTAAAATGTAGGGTAGTGTTCCCTGCTGTGGGTTTGCGAAAAGTACATGTAGAGATGGCCTCTCCCTGAGAGCCCACTAGGGTCAAATCCAAAAATGTAATGCTTAAAGGCTCCACATGAAATGTGAATGACAAATTAAATAGGTTTTGATGTAAATATCCTATAAAGTCTGGCACGGCAGATACATCACCCCTCCATATAAGGAGGATGTCATCTATATATCTGCCGTACCAGACTATAGACTGAGCAAATGGATTGTCAGTACTGTACACATAGATATGTTCCCACCACGACAATACTAGATTTGCTAATGAAGGTGAATATTTAGCTCCCATTGGGATCCCTCTCGTCTGCAAAAATAGCCTATCATCAAAAGAAAAAAAGTTTTGTGTCATAAGAAATTGAGTTACGGACAAAATATACTGTATAAGATCTATCGAATATTTACTGAATTGTCTGAGATGGAATTCTAGTGCTAATAAAGCAATCTGGTATGGGATAAAAGTATACAATGAGATGACATCACAGCTCACCCAAGACCAATTACTCTGCCATATTTTACCTTTCAGGTTGATAAGAACATCACTAGTATCTTTAAGATATCCAGGTGTCCTCTGGACAAGGGGCTGAAGAAGACTATCTAGCCACTGGCTCAATCTTTCAGAGAAAGAGCCAATGCCAGATACAATGGGTCGCATGGGAATGGGACTGACTTGTTTGTGGACTTTAAGAAGTCCATAAATTATAGGAGTAACAGGATCACAAACCTCTATATATTCCTTTTCCTTTGCAGATAGAACACCTAAACCTTCTCCCTCCACAATTACTGAATGCTTTTCCTTCAAATACTTATTTGTAGGATTGGATGAAAGATTACAATATGTATCCTTATCATCAAGCATTTGTAACATAGATGTTTTATAAACACTAGTTAATTTTTTGTAATGAGTAATTTATTAACCCGCTCTATTGGGGTAAATCATGCGCATTCTTTTGCTTTTGCGAATTTCTGGGTAGGTAAACCCCTTTCCAAAGTTCCGCAGTAATGCACCTAGAATTGCCTAGTGAAGTATAAATCTAGAGTTCGTATGGTTTTGTGCACCCCGCCTCCCCCTGCCCCCAAATTTAGGGCATACAAATTGCCGCAAGCGCCGTTAAGTGCCGATACTGGCGTACGGGGGGGTTTTAACTATTGCGAACGGGTGCACCTGATGTGGGGGCAGAAAAAACACCAGAATTTGGGGCAGCACGTTCATTCATAGTTACATAGTACGGTTGAAAAAAGACACGTGTCAATCAAGTTCAACCAACCATTTTAATGTAAAATGTGCGGGAAGAAAGGGAGACAAGGATTTCAAGCCCAGCCTCACCACTGGTAAATCCCCTGAAACCCACACAGCAAGAACCAATCCACTCCAGAGGAGACCCCATCTCTGAGCCCAGAGCTGCCAGTATGCAGAACTTTACATAGCTATGTACGCATTAATATTGTTTAGTTTCAGGCCAATATCTAAGCCTTTCTTGAAACTTCCAACTTTCTTGCTGTGACCAGCTCCTCAGGCGGCTACTCCACAAATTTATAGTTCTTACAGTAAAGAAAGCTTTTCTCCTCTGGAGATTGAATCCTACATGTCCCCCCTTGTGCTTTAAGTTAGTAATAAACTTTTACCCATACAATCTCTATTTATATGTGACAATATACCAAAATGTCGAACTTCCCTTTCCCAAGTTAAAAAATGTCTATGTGCAAGAAAACGAGTTATACCACCCAAAATAGTTTATAACTAGCATCTACTATATGTTACTGTGGTTGGGATGTCTTTAAAAAGTCTTTTTATTTTAAACATTGGGGGGCTTTTAAAAAAATTTTGCACATTTTCTAGAACATTGGCAACATAGTTATTTTTTAAGGACCAGTCCAATTCTGGCATGGCTTTGAGGGACCTTTATGTCACAATCTCTCATACATGATGGCATCTAAGAAACTGTACCCCATACAGTCTAAAAAAAACAGTTTAAGTTTTTTTTCCCTCGAGGTGTTTCACATGAATTAAAGTGGCCCTAATGCACTATTTGACTCAACCACAAGCCTCAGAATAGGAAGAGAACAATATCTGGTCTGCACAACATTTTTGAAAAAAGAGCATAGGTGCACACTGGTTTGTAACATACAAAAAACCCAACCCCAAAATCACACACACTACTACAAAAAAATCTATAAAAAAAAAAAGGGGCGTTTTGAAAAAAAAAAAAAAATTTTGTATCAGAATACCTGAAAAATGTTTGAGTTCTTGGGTACATTTTTGATCAAAACTGCTTAACCCCACCGCAAACAGCAAGTGCCTCAAACTTTGGGGGAAAAACCTACTCTACTGATCCTTCTTGGGCTTTTAAGCCCTCTTACTTCAGGGAGAGAAGCTCCAGCAAAAGTTGCTCTCAGTTTTAAAAAAGCCTGTGCAGGTGGGTGGAGTGCAAAAAAAGGGGGGGGGGGGGGGGGGGGGGGGGGGGGTTGGGGGGGAGGGGGGGGGGGGCGGGGGGGAGGGGGGGGGGGGAGGGGGGGGGGGGGGGGGGGGGGGCGCGGGGGGGGGGGGGGTAAATTCAAAAATGTGTCTGATTCAAAATAGTAGAAATGCTTTTAAAAAACTTCCTATGCCTTTTTTGATAGTGTTTTTTTTGTGCTGTAGTGTGCTGGAAAAAGGTTTTTTCAAATAGGGAAAACCTTTTGGAATTTGGGGTCTCTTTTTTGTGTTTAATTTCGTCGACTATCTCATTTGGGGGGATGCGATATTGAATTATCTTTGAAACCCAAAAGTAAAATGTTTTTCGCCGATGACCATTAAAATCAGGGGGGGGGGGAACAACACCTTCATTCTAACACCCAAACATGGCTGGAGAAGCAGAATTAACATCCACTACCAGTAAACTGGATACATGCTTCAACTAGGCAACACACACTTAGTTATAAAAGTCACAGAAAAAAACAGTCACATACCATTCACTATTTACTGTCTTGTAAAACAGCATAAACCTTAACCTGCATCACCACAAATTAAAAAAGTGCCAGAAGGCAGTATGAATTGAAGCATCATTTTACTTGAAATGGACATAGACTATACCTGTCCCTGGGCAAAGCATGAGCCCCAAACCTCGCATGACCCACAATTTAAAAAATGCCGGAAAAAGGAGTCTTTGAACCACCATTTTAGTTGAATTGGACATTGACTTTACCTGTCCTGTACCACGATGTGACCATTAAACCTGTCTGACCCCCAGATTTAAAAAGTGCCGGAAAAAGGAGTCTGTCAACCACCATTTTAGTTTCACTGGACATAGACTATCCCTGTTCTGTACCACAGTATGACCATTAACCCCTTAACGACCTTGGACTTATGCTTAGTTCGCGCGATCGGCGTGGGGTGTGAGCTGTATATTACAGCTGACATCCCGCAGCGTCGGCCCCGACCCGTGATCACTCCGGTGTTGGGAGGGGGGGGATCGGTTAAGCCCCTTAAATATCGCGAACCATCGGGTCGCAATAACTAAAGAAGATGCAGGAGGAGAACGCTCACTCCTCCTGCGTCACTGCCTGCGACAGCAACTGCACTGATAGCTCAATCCGTGCATCTCTCCTTTGACAACAGCACGGAGGGCATAGAAATGCCATCCGTTGTCTTGGACGTCACGATGGCCCCTGCCTAGCCCTGTGGGCAAGGCCAGGCATCGTATCTCGACATTTGTCATAGGAACCAGTGCACAGCAACAAGCTGACAATTGATTCCTATATAATGAGAGATCAAAAGATCCTCTTCATTCAAAACCCCTATGGGGAAAAGTAAAAAAAAATGTGAAAAAAGTAAAAAAAGTAAAAACATGTAAAACACAAACCACGAAAAATAAAATAAAACCACTTACACCGCCCTTTCCCCTTTTACAAGTGCCAATCGCCCCAAAAAACATCACAAAGAAATAAAGTACCCGTATGTGGAATCGCCGCGTGTGTAACGACCTGCCCTATAAATCTGTCAAGTTTACCCGCACGGTGAACGCCGTTAAAAAAAAAAAAAAAAAAACTATCAAGAATGTAAGACATTTGTTTCAACCCGCAGCACATAAAATCGAATAAAAGTTATCAAAAAAAAACGCCTATAAACGCCAGGTTGTACCAATTAAAAAAACGTCCTATTCATCCTGCAAAAACAAAGACCTAACAAAGCCTGTAAAAAACTGAAAAATAAAAAGTTATTGCTTCAGAAGATAGCGATGCTTAAATATTTTCATTTAACACACTAAAAAACACTTATTTATTAAAGTGCTATCAACATACAAAACATATAAATTGGGTATTCGACCCACAGAGTAAATCTAACATATTACCGGATACTGAACAGTGAGCGCAGTTTAAAAATAAAAAACACTACTAGGATTGCATATTTTACTTCACACTGCCCTCCAAAAAATTGATTTAAAACTGATCAAAAAGTCTTGTCCCCCCAACAAATGATACCAATAAAAAACGTCAACTCATCCTGCAAAAAACAAGCATTATACAGCTCACAACACAGAAAAATAAAAAAGTTATGGCTCACCATACTATGGCAATTCACAAAAGTGTTTTCATGTTTGAATAAAAGTTGTATAAAAGCAGAAAAAAATAAAAAAAATATACAAATAGTTATTGCTGTACTCCGTATCGACCTGCTGATAAAAGCTAGCATGTCCAATATCTAACGCAGAATGACCGCTATAAAAAATAAAAAACACTACGATCTTGCTGAATTTTGTTCAAAACGCCTCACACAAAAACATTAATAAAAAGTGAACAAAGAGTTGTATGCACCCCTAGATGGTAACCGACATAAAAGCATCAATTCACCCCGCAAAAACAAGGCCCTACAACAGTTCTGCGCACGAGCAAAAAAAAACAGTTATGACTTCAGAATAGGACATTATAAAAACACAATTTTTTTATAGACCTATTTCTATTGTGTAACAAGTAATAAAACAGAAAAAACTATATAAAATTATTACATGCAATTGTACCGACCCCCATTAGTAAAGGTAATCACATCATTTAACAGTGCAACACGCGAAGCTGTAAATTGAAGCGACCAAAAAACAATAGTTGGAACTGAGTTTTTCTCCTCCATTTTTCAATGGCCCAATGCAAAAAAAAACGATGAACACCTGTTTCACCCAAAATAACAATACACCCCTAGATGAGAACCCGATGGGTGTAGAATCTCAAAAATGGGGCGACTTCTCGGATGGTTTCACCTGTTCTGGTACTTTATGGCTTTGCAAATGCGACATTGCACCACCAAAATCTGCGTTGCAAAAGCCAAAATAAGCCTCTCCCTCCCTAGTAACTCCCTGCCATTGTTGCGCCCATACAGCAGTTTACACCCACATGTAGGGTATTGCCGAACTGGAAAGAAATTGCTTAACAAAGTTTTTTTGTTTTTTTTATTCAGATTCCTTGTAAAAAAGAAACAATTAAAGCTAAAATTGCAGTTTAATTGTAACAAAAAATTTTTTAATTTTCCACCGGCCAATGCTAAAAAAAAATTGAATCACCAATGTGTCGATATACACCACTACAAACAACACCTGTATATATACCTCTAAGGGTGTAGAATTCCAATATGGGGTCTTTTTAGTGGTGTTTATAAAGTGTTTCACCTAAGGCCACTTCAAAACCTGAAATGTCACCTAAAATAAAATTGCATTTGAAAATGAGACCCCCAGAGTCCAGTAGGTGCCCCTCCTATTCTTGGGCTTAATGGATTGAGCCAAAATAATGCACTAGGCCACAGAATGGTATAAAAAAAAAATAATTCTAAAAACGGCAGACCTGGGGAAACTGATATTACTTGTGCATTTACCAATCACATTTACCGTATTCCCATTTAATAATGGATAAATATTGAAAATCTGCAAAATAATAGAAATATTTGAATTTCACCTCCACTTTGCTTTAATTTCTGTGAAATACCTAAAGGGTTTAACAATCTGATCAAACTTCCTAAACACTGTTTTGTAAATACTTTAAGGGGTCTAGTATTCTTAGAAGGCATCATTTATGCGGGGTATCTAACATGAGGGCCCCACAAAGCAACGTAAACTGGACTGGCCCTAAAAATAATGTATATTGCAAATTTTTTGAAAATGTGAACATTACTAACTAAATTTCTAAGCCCACCTAATGATATATATAAAAAAAAGGACGTTTAAAAAATGATGCCAACCTATAGTGGACAGTTTGGTAGATGCTAGTTATAAACTATTTTAATGGAGACTAAATATCTGTCTTGCAACTGCAGACATTTAGACTTTCAAAATCACACAGATTTTTTCAAATTATTTCATGAAATTTTGATAGTTTTTCACAAAAAAAACAAGGCATGTATGGATAAAATTTTCTTACTACACACATAAATCACAAAGTTCAAGAGAAAACTATCTCGGAATACATGGATAGGTACAAGTGTCAAAAAGTTATTCACACATAAGTGATACATGCAATTTCAAAAAATAGTGGCTGTGTCATTAAGCCAAAACTTTGACTGGGTCCTTAATGTTTTAAACCTGTCTGACCCACAGAATTAAAAAGTGCCGAAAAAGGATCCTTTTCAACACCATATTTAGTTTCACTGGACATAGACCAGATCCATGTCCTGGGCCACAGATGAGCCCCCAAACCCCGCCAAGACCCCCAGATTTAAAAAGTGCCGGAAAAAGGAGTCCTTACAACCACCATTATTAGTTTACACTGGACATTACTAACCTGTCATGTAACCACTAGTATGACCATTAAACCTGTCTGACCCACAGATTAAAAATGCCGGAAAAAGATCTTTCAACCACCATTTTAAAGTTTTACTTGGACAAAGACTATCCAAGTCTTGGACTGCAGCTATGACCCAAAAACCCTCACAGGTGCCATAATGGAGCCTTCACAGAAAATTACCTCAATAAGAAATAAACTATAAACATAAAACAACTCTTTTTCCATTAACGGCTGCTCCCAGAGTACTTGCCATTCTAGCCATGTGACATTGTCCCCGTGACATCCTGCATTCAGGAAATTACTGAATCAAGTCAGGTGAGAGCTGTAAAACATGTATCACGCAGGTTCAAGCTCACAGGACCAGACTACATGGGTGTGTTTGATAGCAAGGGCTGTTGACCGTCATTATTAACACGCAGGTTCAGCTAGCAGAGGGGGCCCGAGTTACAGTGTGTGCGGTGAAGCCCAGGCAGCATCCCGTCATCCATTAACACGGCAAAAAATTCCCTTATGATGCAGCATCGAAAACAGTCGTGCTGAAGCAGAGTGCGGAAGCAGAAGTGTAACCTCAGACCTCCAGCTTTCCTCAGTACAGAGTCAAGACCTGGGTAGCGCTAGAGAAATTTCTGCCTCTACGAGAGCGCTTGCTCCTCCGTATGAGTGCGGATCAATTGCGCTTCACTTGGAGATGCTGGTGGTTGACGCTCCTGTTTCACCCAGGTGCCCTTTTTCTTGGCATTCTTTTTCTTGTTTTATGCAACGTGTTGGAGGAAATTGTCTCTGTTCTTGGGGTGGCGAATGTGCTCCATACACCATGTCCTCTAAGTAACCTACATCTGTTCAAGACTTCCTGTACCTCCTGTGACAGGGCAACTACAGGTAGTTACCTATTTCTATCACTAGGTGGAGTTATACCCGAGTTCTCTATGCAACATGCCTCCAAGGATACCTGGCCTTGGAGGAATAAGAGCCAGCTGCATGTATTGTCAGCCTCACTAAGTGGTTGGCAATGGGGTAGTATTAGTGTGGCTTTTCAGCCGTTCCTGGGTCGGCTCTTATTGGGGGTAGACAATGTATCGGGTGGGCGTCTACTCCCCATGTTCCAGGCCACATTTTGGATAGGGCTCGGGAGTCCTATAAAAAGCTGGGGCCTTCAGGTGATCGGGGGGTGTGGTCAGCTGCAGTTTGGAGTAGCAGTGGAGCTGGTGAGAGGAGGCTCTGAACCCCCAGGCTTGAGGAAGCTGAAACCAGTGGAGACTGGTGAAGTTGTTACTGGTGGTGCTGGATGGTAGATCCAGACCACAGGTTAGTGAGGCAATTTAATGTTTAGTTAGTGGCTAGACGGCCTAGGGTTTTTGTTTGGTACCTATGTTTTATGCTCCTGTCTCTTAATAAAGCTGGTGGAGGCCAGTGTGAAACATAAAATTGTGACTGAATGCCATTCCGCCTACGAAAGACGGCGATTCAATGAGCGAAAACCCCCAGAGCCGGTCCAAGATGGCGTCCAAACGTGAGTGGAGGCTTACACTCCCTTGTACAATTCAGAGGAATATTTGTATCAGCTAAATTGTACATGCCAGTTTTTTAGTAGTTTAATTCTAGAAAACACATTTTTAAAATAGGATGGAATCCCACCACGTCTTTGTTTCTCTTTTTTTAATTGTATTAAATGGGTTGTCTCACTACACTAAATGGGATTGCTAGCTATGTTAAAGATCTTGCAAAAACAAGTCATTTTGCAATATGTGTCCATTAACAGTGTGCTACCTATTCCTGTTTTTAACAGCACCATCACCCTTGAGACACTTTTGACTATTGTGAAGAACAAATGTCTGTTAGAAACCACATTTTTTACTATAGGATCTGTCGTCTAGCTGCATTTCACAGCAAAATGCCCCCAAAAATTCAAAACATGACCCTGGAGCCACTCTTGACAATTGTGAAGAACAAATTTCTGTTAGAAGCCACATTTTTTAGAATAGGACCTGTAGTATAGCTGCATTTCAAAGCAGCATGACCCAAAAAATTATAAAAATGACTTCTCAGCCACTGTTAAAAATTGTGAGGGAGAAAAGCCACTCAGAAGCCACATTTCTGTTCCAAAAGACCATGATAATAGCTGTATCTCATAGCAACATGACCCCAAAAAATTATAAAAATCACTTCTCAGCCACTGTTAAAAATTGTGAGGGAGAAATGCCACTTAGAAACCACATTTCTGTTCCAAAGGACCATGATTATTGCTGTATCTATAAGCAACATGACCCCAAAACCATTGACAATGCGAAAAATTCTAAAGATAAAGTGCGTAAATGGAATACGGTTTTGTCATGAAACCTTGGTGTCTTTTACAGTCTCCTCACCGCAAAACCAGCAAAATGAACTTTTGGGAACTGAGAATAAAAATTGTAGTAAGAAATTATAATTTAAAAAAAATGGTTTGAAGAGGATCATTTCTTTTGGAAGAGGAATGTGAAGTAGACCGGCAACTAATCGGTGACCTCGGCAATTGGGGCCACAACATCATCAGAGATCCATGCCTGATTCATCTTAATGAAAGTCAAATGATCCACATTATATGGGGAAAGCATGATGCGGTTGTCGGTAATGACTCCTCCAGCTGTGCTGAATGTCCGCACAGATGTGACGCTGGCTGCAGGGCAGGACAACACCTCTATGGCGTGGCGAGCGAGCTCGGGCCATTGATCCATTTTTGATACCCAGAAGTCGATTGGGTCGGAACACATCCAAAAACATCGGTGTTGAGATGCAGATAGTTGTGCACCATGATCTTAAGCTTGTCTCTGTGGGTTTTCTGTGTGCCCTGCATTACATGTGTTGGTGAGGTGGTAAATAAAGATTGTGAGAGGTTACCCATTAGGCTTCTGCCACATTGCCTGCTGCTGCAGCTGCTTGGAACTCTACTGCTGTCACGTTGCTGACGTTACATAGTTACATAGTCACATAGTTAGTACGGTTGAAAGAAGACACGTGTCCATCAAGCTCAACCAAGGGTGGGTAAAATGTGGGTGAAGGGTGAGAGACAAGGACATTATGCCCAGCCTCACCACTGGTTAATTACTTTGACCCCCACAAGGCATGAACCAATCTGCTCCAGTGGAGACCGTATCTCTGACCCCAGAGCCTCCACCAGCCAGGATCCAGAATTTTACATGGCTACGTACACATGAATATTCTTTTGTTCCAGGTAGGTATCTAATCCTTTGTTGAAACTCTCTACAGTTCCTGCTGTGACCAGCTCCTCAGGTAGGCTATTCCACAGATTCACAGTTCTTACAGTGAAGAACGCTCTTATCCTCTGGAGATTGAATCCTTTTTTCTCTAGTCGAAGGGAATGTTCCCTTGTCTTTTGAGGGGGCTTCACTTGAAATAATTTCTCCCCATACTTTTTGTAGGGACCATTTACATATTTATATAAGTTAATCATGTACCCCCAAAGCCGTCTTTTCTCAAGACTATATAAGTTCAATTCTACTAACCTACCCTCATAACTAAGATGCTCCATTCCCCTTATAAGTTTGGTTACTCGTCTTTGTACTCTCTCTAGCTCCACTACATCTCTTCTATAAACTGGGGCCCAGAACTGAACAGCATATTCTAAGTGAGGATGCACCAATGCTTTGTACAGCGGTAGAATTACATCCTTGTTCCGAGAGTCCATGCCTCTTTTAATACACCATGACATTTGAAGAACGTGAAGCAGACACAACAGATGTCTCCAGTTGATCAATCAGGAAGGTCTCCATTTGGTGCATTTTACTTTCTATTTGGGTGGGTGGAAGGAAAGTGCTGAGTTTTGTTTTGTACCGGGAATCGAGTAGGGTGGCCACCAGGAACTGTTGTTCATTTTGATGGCCTTAATGCGAGGATCATGTTGGAGGAAATAGAGCATTCAAGCACTCACGTGAGAGATGGAGCCTTGATTTCCCAGGCATCTGGGTTGAAGGGCACTAGCAAAATGATCTTCCTCATCTTTCTCCTCCACCTCAAATTCGCGCAATCCTCTTTCCAAGGCAGGGACGTTGGTAATGCGCTTGAAATTTTAGATAACACATGACTGGCCAGGGTAGGGACGGCTTTTCTGGCAAAGAAATGCCTGCTCGGCATCTGGTATTGGGGGCAGGCGAGGGCCATGACGTGGCGGAACACATCTGTGTCCACCAGACAGAAAGTCAACATTTCCAAGGCCAAAAGCCTGGCAATGCCGACATCCAGGCTTTTGGCTTTGGGATGGTTTGGGTTAAAGTGTTTCTTCTGCTCCCAAACCTGGTAGACAGAAGGCTGGCTGCTAGACTGGCCGTTGTACGGCGTGCAGGTCATCAAACTGGCGGAAGGAGAAGGGGTAGGATGGGTCTCTGGTGGTGACGGTGGAGGCTGAAGCGGAGGCTGATCCATGATCATGACTCTCAGAGACATGGGCAGCTGAGGAACGCTTGGTGGTAGCGGAGGAGGAGGAGGCGGAGACAGAGGGTGTGACAGTGGTTGGAAGTGTTTCATCCATTTCAACTCATGCATTCTCTGCATATTACTAGACATGTTGGTGGTGGTTAAACAACTAAGATTCTTGCCTCTACTTATGCGTTTACGGCAAAGGCGGCATATGACATCGCTGAGTGAATCGAAAGGCTTGTTCGAAAATGGCCCAGACTTGAGAGGTCCTGGACCTTTTTGACGGCGATAAGCGAGGAGCGGTGTTTACGCTGATTGTGGCTAGCGGAATCATCTCAGTGGACTTCTGCAACCGCCCTCTCCCTTTTTGAGACGGGACCCGTACTGACACTACCCCATCGTCCAGTGATGGAGCGCTCGCAAGCAAATTCTGCTGAAAAGACCACGTTGGATCCGCAGCAATGTCGTCATCATCATCATCAACACAGGTGACTTTGTCGTCCTGACATTCTGCATCCGGGAGCTGTGGGCTACAAGCAACAGGCACTGCCAAGCGTTGCCGACTGCCCGGGATTTTTGCCGATTGACCGGCTTCCTTCTCCGCCTCTGAAGGCATCAGTAACTGGGCGTCAGAGCAGACAAAATCATCCTCTTTGGCCTCTTGATCTTTGGAAATGCCTTCTGACCCCAACCTCATTTTGACATCAAAGAGGTCTTCAGATAATGGATTATCCACATTGGTGGGTACACGAGTTGACATTTGGGCTGCCCTTGCTTCATGTTGGATGGATGCTGATGATGCTGATGACGACATTTGTGGCCATGACTGGGAGGACGAGGAGGTAAGACTGCTGAAGAACAGATTGGCGACACTGTTCGTTACCGAGATTCACAGGGCCCTGACCCAGCCATGACAGGTCTGATGGTCCTGCAACCGACGATCCGCTGGCTTGCGTGTTGTCGCCAGCACTGGAAGGAGCACCTTCTCTCGTACCTCTACCTCCATGTCCTACACCCCTCTTTTCTCGCTTACCACCTGCATTTCGCTCCATGTTCAGAAAGATAAAAATTTAAGAAGGTATGGAAGAGTTTTTTGAAAGTCTCTTATTAAAAGACGGCAAATCACAGCTATTCTTAAATCCCTCTAATTTCCTACAGCCAACTAGGATTAGAAACTGAAATGTTTCTAGCGAATATCTGTGAAAAGCGCTATGGTGGAAGAACTGTAAGACAAAATCAACAGTGTTCTTCCTTCAGTCCCAGGGATTTACAACAAAATTATCATACAAGGGTGCTATCTGCGCTAAACTGAGTTCACCGAGCGCAATAAAAATATTCAGAAGTTACACGAATGAGAAATTGCGTTTTTTGCAGCAATGACAAACGAGAACAGTTGCTAGAAAATTTTTCTATCAATTGCCATACAACGTGGCTATTTGAAAAAAACTAGGGCCGCACCACGTGCAATACAGCTATTTAAAAGTTATACGGAAAAGGTGAGTTTTGCACCAATGAAATACACGATCAGTAACTACAAAATTTCTTTATCCAACTTTAAGTACAAGGTGGCCATTTGAAAAAAACTGGGGTGAACCAAAGTGCAATACAGCCATTTAAATGTGATACGGATAAGAAAAGGAGGTTTTTGCACCAATGAAATACACCTGCAATTACTAGGAAATTTCGGTATCCTAATATAAGTACAAGATGGATCTTTGAACAAAACTGGACTGTGCCAAAGTGAAAAAAAACTAATTAAATTGTGTACGGATAATAAAAGGAGGGTTTTGCACCTATGAAATACAACAGCAATTACTAGCAAATTTCTGTATCGTAATATAAGTATGTTCTTCAGGTTTGCAGACACCCTAAGGAGGTAGACTTTAACAAATAGCCCTAAATGAAACCTGTTTTGGAAACTTCTCCCATGAAGGTATATATCCTGGGGTGTAGTGAGTATATCGACTCTACAGGTGTTTCACAATTTTAACCCTTTAATGCACCTTAACGTTACTGCCTGTTAATGCACCATGACTTGCAGGAACATCATGGATGCTTTCTGTCTCCCTGTGCAGAGATAGAGTGACAGCTCTGAGCTAATTGAGTAGATCAGATTACTGTGCTGAGTCCTAGTGTCCTGTGCTGCTATCTGGGCTGTCACAGCCTGAAATACTTTATTAACCCCTCCACTGCCTAATAACTGCACTGCCTCTGTGATATATTTGTGGCAGCTGTCTGATCAGCTGAATAGATCAGTCAGTTTTCCACCTTCAAGTCCCAGCTTTCTGTAAGTGATCATCACTGGCTCAAATAATAAGAATCATTATTGAGTTGCATTTTCTTGGTAAAATCTACTGAGTTCCAGTGAATAATGAACAAAAATAGAAAATCTGCAAAAAATTGGAAATTTTGAAATATCACCTTCAATTTTCATTCATTTCTGCGAAATACCTACAGGGTTAATAAACTTCCTAAATGTTGTTTTTACTACTTTAAGGGGTGTAGTTTCTGAAATGGAGTAATTTATGGGGGGTTTCTAACATACAAGCTGTCACGTCAAGGGGGGGTACAGTGAGCCCTAACTGGAACCCAGCCCACTGTCCCTGCCTACTTGACGTGCTGCCCTAGGCGGCAATTGGGCAACAGTCCCTGCGCTTCTAGAATGCGGGGGCCGTCATGAGGAAGAATAGTCAGACAGTCCGGGTCAATACCAAATCAGGAACGCCAAGCTACTAAACAGAACTAGAGGGATAAACGTAAACAAGCCGGGGTCAAACAAACGGGTGCGAGGTACAAAAACGCAGAGCAAGACAGGGTCAGGAAACAAGCCGAGGTCAGGTACACGGATGAGCAAACAATAAGCTATAGCACAAGTAACAAGGCAGCCAGGAAATTTCACAGGCGCAGCACTCAGCTAGCAGGAAGTTTAAATGTGTTTCCCGGATTCCGCCCCTGTAGCTGATTGGAGTGGCCTCCGGGTCCTCCCATTGGCTGGTGCGACACGCCCTCTGTCCGGAGTGGCTGGGCCTCTGTCACTAACAGAGCTGCCAGCAGACTGTCTATCAGGGTGGGGTCGCTGATCAGCTGCTGCAGAACATTGTTCCCTGCAAATCGAGCACCGCCCAGCCCTGACAGTATCCCCCTTTTAGGAGGGGCGAACGGATCCTTCCCTGGTCTGGGTTTGTCCGGGTGAGAATCATGGAATTCCCTCACCAGGTGATCAGCATGGATGATTTCGCCGGAATCCATGATCTCTCCTCAGGACCATACCCCTTCCAATGGACCAGGTACTGTAGAGAACTTTGGCCCTTACGAGAATCCAAAGTATGGGTGACTTCATATTCTAACTCCCCCTCTATGAAAACTGGAGATGGAGGTCTAGAGGGCGGCGTCACAGGCTGAATATACCTCTTAAGACATGCACAATGGAACACATTATGTATACAGAGAGACGAAGACAATTTCAGCCGATATGCCACCGGGTTAACCACCTCCTGAACCACATATGGACCTACAAATCGCGGCGTGAGTTTACCAGAGGGAACTTTCAATCACAGATTTAGGGTGGATAACCATACTTTATCCCCAACCGCAAATCCTCTAGAACACAGACGCCGTCTATCAGAATTTTTCTTCTGGATGTTCTGGGTATGAACCAAGTTCTTCTGAACTTGGGCCCAGACTGTGCACAGATCTTTAATGATAACATCCACCCCGCTGTGATCAGACGTAGCGCTGGAACATGATGCATGCCTTGGGTGAAAATCATAATTACAGTAAAATGGTGAGGTCCCAGATGAGCTACTATCCTGATTGTTAATGGGAATTTCAACCAACGGTAAGTATTTTACCCAGTCTACCTGCTGATCAGATACATAAAACGAGTTTTGTGTTTCCT
>JAODAL010026608.1:0-56465 GCA_025379985.1 Phyllomedusa bahiana | reverse complement strand
TTTTCGTTCAGCAGGGCAAAAATGTTTTAAAAAAATTTTTTAACCGGGGAAAGAAGGGAACCAAAGAGCCTGGCGTGGATTAAGCGTTGAGCTGTTTGGAGATATAACGGGGTTTTTATGGTCGGTGTAGTTTGTTGACCGGGTGACGAGCACCCTCCAAGAGTTTCCCGCCATTCCTCCAAGGCCAGCTTGATGGCCAGTAACTCCCCGCCCACCAATAGAGTATTCCTTTTGGGGGCAGAAAAACTCTTAGAGAAAGAAACGCAAGTGAGGTCTGCCTTTGGGCCCTTTCTGAGAGTACAGCCCCGGCCCCCACCGGGGAGACATCGACCTCAAGAAAGAACGGTTTCTCCGTATCTGGCTGGGAGAGCACAGGCGCAGAGGCGAAGGCAGACTTTAACTTGGTTAAGGCCTCCTCTGCTGCTGGTGGCCAGAGCTTAGGATTGGCGTTCTTCTCGGTTAATGCCACTATGGGAGACACCAGTGAGAAGAAATGTGGTATAAATTGCCTGTAATAGTTGGCGAAACCCAGGAACCTCTGTATGGCTCGGAGACCCCCGGGACGTGGCCACTGAAAGGACGGCAGACAACTTAGCGGGATCCATCTGCAGGCCCCTGTCAGATATGATGTAGCCGGGGAATGGAAGGCTCTGTTGATGGAACAGACACTTCTCGAGCTTGGCATAGAGGCAGTTGGCCCTTAGACGTCTGAGGACTTGTCGTACATGAACTTGATGGGGCTCAAGGTCGGGAGGAGAACACCAGAATATCATCCAGGTAGACGACCACGCATGTAAATGTACAGGAGGTCCCGGAATATGTAATTGACAAATTCTTGGAAGACGGCTGGGGCATTGCAGAGTCCAAAGGGCATGACCAGGTACTCGAAGTGCCCGTCGCAAGTGTTGAAGGCGGTCTTCCATTTATCACCCTCACGTATCCGAATGAGCTTGTAAGCCCCTCACAGATCCAATTTAGTAAATATCTTGGCACCCCGTAGCCGGTCATAAAGCTCCGTGATCAGGGGCAGAGGATAGCGGTTCTTTACTGTGATCTTGTTGAACCCTCGGTAGTCTATGCAAGGACGTAGGGAACCATCCTTCTTAGCCACAAAAAAGAACCCGGCCTCAGCGGAGAGAGTAGGACTTGCGTATGAACCTATTCTGGAGATTCTCCTTGATGTAGGTAGACATAGCCAAGGTCTCAGGTACCAACAGAGGGTAAACCCTGCCCAATGGAGGAGACGTCCCGGGCAGAAGATCAATAGGACAGTCATATGGGCTATGTGGAGGCAACGTCTCGGCTTGCTTCTCCGAGAAAACGTCCGCAAATGCTTGATAGGAGCGGAAGGCCCGCCAAAAAGCTTAGACGGCACTGTAGGCAAAGCGGGAAGCACCGGGCGAGGTGCCACCAGACAGCGAGACTGACACTCCGACCTCCAACTCAAGACTTCGCCCGTCTGCCAGTTGTGCATGGGAGCATGGCGCTGCAGCCTCGGGAGACCCAGGAGAATGGACGAGGAAGAACGGGGTAGCACGTAAAATGCAAGTCTCTGCTTGTGCAGGGCCCCTACTTGCAAGAACAGAGGCTCAGTGCGAAACCGAATTGGATCACTGAGAATTTCTCCACTAACCGAGGAGATGAGTAGGAGCTTCTCCAGGCGGATCACGGGGAGGTTATGCTGGGACACCAGGGCAGCGTCCAAGAATTTTCCAGCCGAACCCAGAGTCCAGGAAAGCAGCAACTTGAAAACTGGGAACCCGCATTTGCGCGATAAACGGGCAGGGCAGAGAAGGGAGGCCCTTTCTCTCACCCGAGACGCCCCCCACTACCTTAGGGGCGCCCGTTTCCCCGGCGTAGGGGGGCAGTGGGCAAGATCGCGGAAAAGGTCTGAAGTGCCACGTACGACAAATTTTTCACGTCTTGGGTTTAGCTCCAGTGCAACAGGGGGGCTCTTCCATTTTTCTGCCCCCTCGGCACGGGAAAAGGCAACTGGCGGCCCTTTTGGGAATTTCCGGGGCAGACAAGGGGGACGCGGGGTTGTCTGTTTTTCGTTCTTGTCGGAGCTCTTCGGCGTTCCGGGGGAAAACAGATGTAATCCGATGGCCCGGGAATAAGGTCAATCAAAAAAGACGGGGGGCCCCGGGGGGACAGGGCATCCCTTTATGCGGTGGGAGAGGCCCCTTCTAAGGGGGCGGGCAAGCCGCTTTTTCCTGATAATTCAGAAACCAAATGCGGAACCGTTTCCGCATAATACCTACAAATGAGTCCCCCTTTGGGGCAATTTAACAAGGCCGTCTCGAAAAAAGCCTGGGGGTTCCCCAAAAAAATCCTGAACTCGGTGGGAATGTGGCAAGGTTGGCGTATCGGGCGTCCCCTGTCCGGGGAGTAGCCCAAGCAGGGGGTTTTCCCGAAAAAAGGGGAGCCGAAAGCCACCTTTTCCCTTTTGGGAGGGGTTGGTTGCCATTTAACTCGAATGCGGGAGCTTGGGGTAAAACCCCCGCAAACCTTGGAGTCCCCATCGACTCTAAACATTTATTTATGTGAAGCCATAATTTATGTGAAGCCATACAGGACCACGGTGGTCTTGCCACATTGTGACTCTAGTTGAGGTACTGGTGTGCATTATATGCATTCCTGATGCTCCTATAGCCACTTTGAGATGGGTGCTTTTTTTCCACAGATTTGTGGTTAATCTGCACCATCTATTGGGGACCTATGATGTGTTATGTTCGGCTATCTATAGTATTGGTCATTTGATATGAGTCTGAATTACATCCTTTATATAGATATGAGAGACTGGCCTCTTTTGCCCTGACATGACATGGCCGTTGGAACTCTCGGTTCTCTAATGCGCATGCGCGGATTGCGCTGTTGTCCCGGTTGTAGATACTGGCTGGCATTGGTGGTAGTAATTTAAAGTTGTTGGTCCGTTTTGACCATGTGATGTTTCAAGTCGGCGCAGTGTCTGTTGCTGGACGCCAAGACAATATACGATCTAGAGTGGGGTAAGCTTATGTCTGCAGCTGTATGTGATTGTTTATTAGCACACTGTTAATCTGTAACTGTCTTTATTGATCTTTATACTACAGTGTGATTGATGTTCATTGTATTTGTATGATTAGTATATGATTGCACTTTCTATGTCACTTTTTTACACTGCTTGATGTATTGTCATTCATGTAATTTTGTATTCTATTTTTAATCACTTCTTAATTATGTAATTATATGTCTTAATTATGTAAATGCACATTTGTATATAAGGATATGCTTATCCTGAACACACTTGCTTGAAAATGGAGGAGTTGAAACGTTGCTTGTATGGACTTAGGTGATTAAATCACATTTTTTTTAATATATTTTGGTGGTGCTGCTTTCTTTCTATTTTTGGATATTAGAGGGATTTGGATCATACTTCTGAGCTTGGCACACTATTTTTTTTATTTTGTTGCAGTGCTATATCCTTGGCTTTTTTTGATTTTTTGATGTCAGCCAGTGGCAGCTCATGCGTGACACCTGCCGTTTGCTGAGGCCGTTTGATGAGGCCATGTTATTTCTCAGTCGCCAGGACTACGGGATGAATAACGTCATTCCACTGCTTCATGTCCTGGAACAGATGTTGCAAAATCTGTCTGGACAGAGGACTGGAGACGTGGCGACTACATCTCGCGGCCACATGAGTCCGGTGGGGGCTGAACTGGAGGAGGAGGACATTGGAGCACAAGCATTGTCTGGTGAAATGAGTGGATTTTCTACCCAGGTGACAGGAGAGGAGGAGCAGGAGCATCCGGAGGAGATAGAGGGAGATGAGGAAGACAAGGCAGATGACCCAGAAGCACCGTGGCAGTATACAGTGAAGATGGAGGCAGGGAGTCCCTCAGAGTCACTTACACAGATGGCCCGCAGCATGCTGATGTGCCTGGCTAGTGACAGCCGAATAGTCACCACCCGGCAGAGGGATGACTTCTGGCTCTCCACCCTCTTGGACCCTCGCTATCGATCCAAAATGAGAGCCTTTTTCCCAGCTGCCGAGAGGGAGGAGAAACTGGCGTACTATAGAGAAATCCTGTGTAGTCAGTTGGCCGCTGCCTATGTGCGGCATCGTCCATCCTCTGTCAGGTCTGACCGGGGGGTTCCTCATCGCTCACGTACCACTGCCACGGCTGCTATGGGGAGGTGGGGGGGTAGGAGCAGTAGCAGCTCCATCAGCAGCAGCCTAAGTCTGGAGTCGTTGATGAGCAGCTTCCTTCACCCGCCTAGTGAGGAGAGTACTCAGCAGCAGCAGGACCTGGAGCAGACCCTAAACCAGCAGGTGGTGGCCTACTTGGACAGCACTCTGCCACCCCAGGTAGAAGATCCGCTGGACTACTGGGCAGCCAAACTTGATGTGTGGCCGCAACTTGCCGAGTTTGCACTGGAGAAGCTGTCCTGCCCGGCCAGTAGTGTGGCATCAGAGCGGGTGTTCAGTGCGGCGGGGGCCATCGTTACCCCAAGGAGAACCCGCTTGTCCACCCGAAATGTGGAGAGACTGACCTTTGTCAAGATGAATCAGGCGTGGATCGGCCAGGATTTCCACACACCAATGCCTTATGCATCAGATTAGATCAGCCATGACGCCTCCCCAAAACTTTGAGAAATGAGTCTGGATTCAAACTACCTGCCTCAGCCACTATTCTGATGCTGCCACCCGCCTGATGCCACACATCTGCTGCCAGTTGCTCCATCTGCCTCCCACCATCTTTACCAGGGACTGGTATTGCCACCCGCCTCCACACTCTGTCATTGTGCCACTCTCTGACCTCATGCTGCTGCTGCTGATGCTGTCACCTCCACACTGTATCATTGTGCCACTCTGTGACCTTATGATGCTGCTGCTGTCACCTCCACACTGTGTCATTGTGCAACTCTATGACCTCATGCTGCTGCTGTTGCTACCGCCACCTCCACACCCTGACATTGTGCCACTCTCTGACTTCATGCTGCTGCTGCTGCTGCTGTTGCTGCCGCCACCTCCATACGCTGACATTGTGCCACTCTCTGAGCTCATGTTGCTGCTGCTGCCGTCACCTCCACACTGTGTCATTGTGCCACTCTCTGACCTCATGCTGCTGCTGTTGCTGCTGCTGTCACCTCCACACTGTGTCATTGTGCCAATCTGTGACCTAATGCTGCTGCTGCTGTTGCTGCTGTCACCTCCACAGTGTGTCATTGTGCCACTCTATGACCTCATGCTGTTGCTGCCGCCACCTCCACACCCTGACATTGTGCCACTCTCTGACCTCATGCTGCTGCTGCTGCTGTTGCTGCCGCCACCTCCATACCCTGACATTGTGCCACTCTCTGACCTCATGCTGCTGCTGCTGCCGTCACCTCCACACTGTGTCATTGTGCCACTCTCTGACCTCATGCTGCTGCTGTTGCTGCTGCCGTCACATCCACACTGTGTCATTGTGCCAATCTGTAACCTCATGCTGCTGTTGGTGCTGCTGTCACCTTCACACTGTGTCATTGTGCCACTCTCTGACCTCCTGCTGCTGCTGTTTCTGCTGCCGTCACCTCCAACTGTTCACTTGTGCCACTGACTAGCGTGTGTTGCTGCCACACTCCACATGTGTATGTGCCATCATGACTCTGCTGCTGCTGTTGCTGCTGCAGTCACCTCCACACTCTGTTATTATGCCACTCTGTGGCCTACTCCTTTTGGTTCCACCTCCAGAACTTGTCAGTCTGCCACTCTCTGACCTCATGCTGCTGCTGTTGATGCTGCTGCTGCTGTCACCTCCACACTGTGTCACTGTGCCACTTTGTGGGCTCCTGATGTTGCTGCCACCTCCAGAATTTGTCATTGTGCCACTCTGTGGCCTACTTATGCTGCTGCCAAATGACCGCTGTCTCACTGGAATAACCTGTGGTTTCCTAATGCTGTTTCCACCCTCACCACTCTATGACGTTGCCACTATGTTTGGTTTTCCCCTTCTTTTCACATGTCAGAAGGAATGCAAAGGATCAGGATTGTCTAGCCAAAAGCAGGAGTGGCTACAGAACACAGAAGACATGCAAATATCCCATTTACTGGTCAACTCTGTTTTGGATCAACTCCTGTTTGTTTTTGGTTTTAGCAATACTGATGGATTATTGACCGATTGAAAGTGGATACTGACGGTTGAGAGGAAGGGCAAAATGATCAGAGACGTCAACGCAAAATTACTGCCGACACCCTCTACACTCGTTCAGGGGGCCTCTACATCTATCAGCGTTTAACAGAACAGGTTCTGTTGTGAGGGGAAACATATATTTTTCTAATGCTTTTGTAATGAAGTTTGTGGTGCAAAAACATTATTACACATATAAGCTTAGCTGAACGGTACAGATACTCCAAGAGGGCCCCCTTTTCCGGGACCACTCCCCCACTTGTGCCAGCATGGACCTGGTTTGGAAAACCCAAAGCCATATTGGGAAAAAATCAACTATTTCCACTTTCCCGGGAAGCTGCAAGAAAAAAAAGGAATTTAAACCCACGCCCTGAAGCCAGTTTTTTTAAAAACCCATTGAAATTGGGTTAATAAAGTTCTCTTTCTGGGCTGTTCACACTGAGGGGGAAAACTCAAAACCGCTCTGTTTTGGGTGTCATTTCTTCATGCCGGCAACCCAGTTTTCCCTTTTTGGCCCAGCATTAGTAAACGCGGGGGAAACCCCTGAACCCCAACTTTTGGGCCCCCGGGTTTAGGCGGGGAATTTCCAGAGGGAAAAGGGTTTTCCCTTGGGGGGAACCTGACGGTGCCACTTGGGCTTCCCTTGGGAAATTTGTCCCAAAACGGGGGACTGATAAAACCCTCCCTTGAAAAACCGGAAAGGGCGCGGGTTTTTTCTTTTTTAAAATTTGTAGCTTGCCGTGTATTTGGAGGTTCCGGGTTTGGGGTGGGGAAATGTTTTTTTGGGTCGCCCGGGGTTTCTGGTGGGCGCAGGCTTTCCCCGCTTTTACTGTCTCAAAACCCTTTGACCCCAGCTGCCAAACCTTCCTGACTACTGCCCTGGTATCATTTGGGGAAATCCGGGCGGAAAAAGGCTGCACGGGGGGGTTTAAATTTTGGAAATCCTCCCTAGTTTGGGGTTGTTTTGCTGCCCAGTTCAGACTGGGAAAATGATAGGAAAATTCTAGCTAGACTGAAGCACTTTTGTTGTGGTTGCAGACAAAGGAATTTCTAGAGAGATTGGTTTCCCAAAAAGGAATTTTTGCCCAGCCTAGACAAGACTTTCTAAAATAAAGGACAACCCCCCCAATTGCGGGTGGGGCGGGAGGGGACCCCCAAAGAAAAACCGGTGGCCCCGAGAGGGAGGACGTTAGTACTGGCGTCTAATAAGAAAAATTTAAGCGGTGATATGTTAGGTTCCCCAAGTTTTGAGGGGAAAAAGAGGGCCCTTAGAGGTCTCAGTCAGCCGCGGGCCCTTTGTGCGAGAAAGAAAAAGAAGCATGTAGAAAAAGGTTAAAAATTTAAATGAAATTTGTGTGGTTTTTCACCCGGAGGGGGGGCTTCAACCTCAATTGTGGGCTTTACTGAAAAAAAATAACAAGGGAGGGCTTAAACGTTTACCCCAAAGTTTTTTAGGTGCTGCATTAGTTTTGGAAAAAAAGGACACTGAAGAGATAATAAAAAGGGGGGGGGCTGAGACTAAAATGTAGGGATAAAAAAGGAAAATTTGTTATTGGTTTTTAAAGTTTTGTTCACCGAACCAAAATGTCCACCCCCTTAAAATTGGAGTGTTTCCAAAAGTGCGGGGAGTGCCCCCAGTTGGGGCCAAAAAAAACCCGCCCTCTGCTGAGAAATTGTTTTGGCGTTGGAGAGGAGTCCAAATCCTGCCCCTTTCCCTGTACCCCAAAAGTTTCCAGTGCCACTGCCCCTTTCCCACAAAACCCCTCTCACTCCCACAACTCCGTCATTTTCTAATCCCCCTGTTAGTCATTGATCCTGTCCCTTCAACCCCCAAGGCCCACGCCCCCTCCCCCCCCAAATTTCCCTGGTGTTTCCTACCTCCCCCCCCCCCCCCGGGGAAAGTGCGTAAACCTAGACACCCTTTTTTCCTTTTGCTGGGGGCCATCTTGATAAAACCTCAATCCCCTGAAATTAATGCGGAAGGTACGTACTATTACCAAGGATAAAGTAAATCCCTTGTTTACATTAAATTTAATGGATAGTCTCTTTTAATTCCTGTTTTCCCCGTGATGGGAATGAAAAAAAATTTAAAGGGGAAAAGCGGTTGAATCAGATGAACCGCATTTTGGTCCACCTTCGGAGTTAGGGTCAGGGGAATATCCTCCCCTACCGCCAGAGTGGGTTTTCACGAACCGGGGGCCCCTGCATCACGTGAGACCCTTTGTAATGAAAGATAGACCCCAGCCCGGGGTTTCCACGGGTTTTGGAACGCCTCTTCGGGCCAATCAGACGGTACTTTTCCAGCCGGCCCCGGGGGGGAAAATGAAACCCCTCCTGTTAAAGGCCATATAAATTGCAGCCAACCCCAACTACGACATAGGGGGGGCCTCGCCAAAAGACATAGCCCCCAAGCCGGGGGGGAATCCATTCAGCAAGACAGTAAACCGCATAATAGGGAGCCAGGGCCCCTTTTACTACCCACTGAATTGGCCCCCCCCGGGCCCGGGAAAATTTCCCCCTTTGCAATTTTAATTATTCACGTGTAGGTCCGGGTATATGGTTGCAAGGGGCATAATCAATGATTTTTTCCCAACTGACTTCTAAAATTTTGTAAATCCTTGCCCCGGGCCCAAAAACAAAAGAACTTTAAAAAATTCTGGCCTTCCCCCAAAAATTGCTGGCCTCAAAGGGTTTTTTCCCGTCAAAAGTCCTGTGTTTAAAATTTTGGGTTCGGGGCCATATTAGAACATCCACCAATATAAACCCTTTGGGAGGAAATCCGTCTTGTCGCGGGCCCCCCAACCACAGTGGGGCTCTGGCAAAAACCCTTTTCAGAACCCCCCTTCATGCCCCAAGCCTCCACTCCAAATTTAAATCAACCGTATCCGAATTCCAGAAGAGGTTTTTTCCCTCCCCATTTTTCAGCCCAACCCTTTACACCACTAAAAAAGCTTAATAGCTCCATCCCCCAAGAAAGAAATTTCCTTGCAAGCATGCCTTGGGGGGATTTGATCCCAAAAACTCCGTGCTGCAGGTCAAGGGTTTTTTAACCCCACAGACCCAAACCCACGGGAAATAAATCCCCAGGGAGGAAAAAAAGGCCACCCTTTCCCCTTTCCCCCCAAACCCTCCCAGTTAGGGGCTCAGATAAAAATTTTAAGGGCGGGAAAGGCAAAAAGGAAACCCAAAAGTATGTATCCTTTACTCCCCCCCAAAGGGTAAAAATCTGATTGTCGGGCCAACTACCACCCCCGGTTAAACACCCAAATCCCTTTTTACAGGGGGGCTCAGACAATTTACAAACAAAAATACTCCTTTACGGGAAAAGGGACTTGGTCTCATTCCCAGAATTAAGGGGGGAGGGTTTTTGGCCGATAAAAAAGGGCTTATCTGAACGACTAAAGATAAAAACCCCTGAGGATTTACCACTTGGTGATAAAATTTGTTCGCAAAATTGAAAAATGGGCCATGTGCCCCTGTCTAAAAATTTCATCAAGTAATCCTAAATCCACACAGGATGAGGGAAAGTCTTTTTGGGGAAGTTTTATACAAGGATACATTCCCTTTTTTTTTGATCAAGGGTTTTGATACCAGGGGTTAAATTCAACAAAACCCTACAGTAAAATTAAAATTTTTTTGGAAATGGCCAAAAGGGGAAGAAAATTAAAAGAAGAAAGTGGGGAAGGATCCCCAAATATTTGGAATTGGATCCTGGGGAAAGTTCTGCTTATTGCCAAACCCCCCTGAAAAGAAGAACCCCCAAAAGCAGGAACAAAGAAACCCAAACCAAAGTAAACTTCCTCCCAAGATGAAGATGTTGTTAGCCCTATCATGTTTTTAAAAAAACCCCCCCCCCCTCACCTGGGGCCCCCTGGGGTCCTACCCCCCACAATTTAGGGTTTTCCTCCGTCTTTGGGGCCCACCCTTCCCCTTTTGGCATTTTTCCCCTTTTTCCCTTTGGGACAAGGGCAATAAACCCAGGCACCCAGGAAATTGGCAGGGTCCCCCGTTACCCAAAAACCAAAAATGGGGTTACCCACCGCGGGGCCACCCCAAAGTTTTTAAAAAGTGGGGAAAAAGGGGGAAACTTTATAAAGAAAAAAACTGAAGATCCAGAAGTTACCAAAACCAAAGGGGCCCTAAAAAACCCCTCCTGGGGGCCCCACCGGGAAATATGCCAAAAAATCTTTTCCAGTCTCCACCCCCCGGGGTTAAAATTTCAATATCACCATGGGTTTTTAATGGCAAGCCCGGTAAACCACCTCCCATTTCAAATTCTCCCTTCACTAACACAATCGGGCCCCTGTCTCTACTGTTCAATTTGCTGTGGCAGAAAAAGCCCTTACCTTTTTAGTTGCCCCCCGGGTGCAGCCGGGTCATTTTCGGGGAACAAGATTTTTCCTTTTCAAGATTCTAAACTCTTTTTGATTCATTCTCCTGTTTTGGGATTTGAGGGGAAGCCTACACCCAATAAAAAACTTACCTTTTCAAACCCCCTCAAAGGCCCACACCAGGTTGTTGTACTAGACTCTTTGTTCACCAAAAGTCCATTTAAATTTTACTGGGTGGGACCTTCTACAAAAAATAAAAGAAACTATTCGTTATGAGGGAAATGGAATCATTGGACCTCCCTTTTCCCCCATTTTCAAATGAAAAAATTTCCTGTTTACTCACAGTCTCCCCCAAATTGATTGATATTTTCCTTTGGGGGAAAAATTACTGCAGTTACCCCTGCTACTTTTGCAACCAGTACCAGACACTGGTGTGGTCCAAAGGGCCGATATTTTTGGGGACCACACCCCAAGTACCCCCCCGTAAAGGGTTTTTTTTCCTCAAACCAGAGGAAACCAATCCCTCGTTAAACAGAAACCCGTCAAGCCGCACAAGGGGCCTCCCTAAAAGACCAGATTTTTTCACTCCTAACCCAAGGGGGGCCTTTTTAAAACCTTGAAATTTTCGCCTGCAAAAAACCCCACTTTTTCCCCTTTTGGGAAAAGACCCCCCCCCCCAATGAACCAGAAAAATTTCAAAAGGGTTTGGCCTTAGAGCTGTCAATCAACCCCCTTTTTTCCCTTGGGGACCCCGTTTGGGCCCCAAACCCCCACACTCAATTACACTATCCCAAACCTTCTGCACCATTTTTCAGGGGTGGACCTCGCAAATGCCTTTTTTAAAGCGTCCCTTCCATGGGGGGACTTTTAAAAACCTTTTTGCTTTCACATACAGACCCCAACAAAACACCTGGCTTTTTGTTTGCCTCAGGGGGCTCAAAACTCCCCCAACCACTTTTCTCAAACCCTACAACCTTTTCTGATCCCAATGGAGGGCTGACCCACCCAGATGTTACCCTCCCCAAATTGGGGATGACCTTTTTCCTGGGGCTGTGAAGGCCTTTAAAGCTTGCAACTATTTATTCTTTGTTTTTTAATCAACTTTTTGGCCTCAATCAACTCAAAGGGTTTCTAAGAAAAAAATCCAATGGTGGCCCCTTATTCATTTTTTGGGGCCACTGATTTTAAAGGGTTTTGCAAGCACCTCACAAAGCCCCAAAAAAATTGCTATCAGAGAAACCCAAACCCACCTCGGGGAAAAAAACAGTTACAAAGTTTTCCTTTGGGGCCCATGGTGACTTATTAGACAAGGGATCCCAAAACTAGTGTTGACGATTTTTTTTCGAAAAAATTTTAAATGGGCCCAAGGTTTTTATGGTGATCGAAATTTCCAAAACTGCGAAAATTTAAAGGGTTTTAAAATCTGTGCATACAAAAGTTTCGCGCCTTTTTCGGCCTTCCTTTAATTTTTGGGGGCCCACAAATGAGATTAAGAATAGAGCAGGGTGAGTTTTGTGTGCACGTATTGATGGGATTTTGTATTGGGTTTCGGGTTTGGCTGGGAAAAAAAAAATGAAAACCTTTGTTTTTTTCATAAAAAAGCTTTTCCTGTTTCAGCCTATGTCCTCAGCGTCTCATAGGGGTAGGCCGCGCTTGCCCGTGGCCAAACCTTTAGCGAAATTAGTCTATTTTTGCACAAGGGGAAAACCCCTTTTAAATTAACTGTGATCCTTTAAAATTTAGTTTTTGATTAAGATTTGAACAAATTTTTTGTGTTAGTAAGAATTTTTTTTGCAGCATTTACCGCTGTAAATTCAAGGCGGGGGAGCAGGGGCGGGGGCCCCCCCCGGGCGAAACCCGAACCCAAACTCTATCTATAAAGAACCTTGGGTAAAGTTCACCAAGACTTTGTGTAGACATTGTAGTGGAAAAAAACTTTATTAAATTAAAAAAGTTTTTCCCATTGAAATTTTCCTGGTTTTTGGGCCCCCCCTGAACTTATATTGGATAAACATCAATTTTTAGTAACTGGGGCTTTTGTTTTGGTGCAAAAAATCCACTTTTTTTATCGTATACATTTCAGTTTGGGGTTCCAATTTTTCCCTTTTAAATCCTGTGGGCTGTTGATATATCCAAACCCTTTCACTTAAATTAAAAAACCACAAACTTGTAGTCCGCAAAAGGTTTTTTTGTTGCCAAAAATACCGGGGTACCGTTCGAAAAAAATCACAGTTACTTTTTTTGACTTTTGCGCAAACCCCGCCTGTTCATTGGCGCAGAAACTACGTAAATCTTTAAAACAGCAATTCTAAAAATTCACCACAAATTTAATTTTTAAAGGGGCAAAAAAATACCGGTTTAAATTTTTTCAAAACTTTTTTGTTACCTGGTTTTTTTCCTTTTGCGCACCCAGCCCCGGGTTAAATTTAACCCCAGCATCTACGGGAAATCTTAAAAAAAGCAAAATTTTATATTTACCACGGGGAATTGAAAGGTGCAAAAAATAAAAGTTTATTTTTATCAAAAAAATAACAGTTACGTGTTTTTTGACTTTTGCGGGACCCAGCACTGTTTTTTTTGGGCGCAGATTTTACCGGGAAAATTTAAAAAAGAAAATTTATATTCACCCAGGGGAATTGGGAAAAGGGGCAAAAAAATTTTCCGTTTTTTATTTTCAAAACTTTAAAATTAGGGGTTTTTTTTTACTTTTGGGGGAACCCAGCACTGTTTTCCCCAATTGAAAAAAACCCGCAATTTTTTAACGGGTTAAAAAAAATATTTTAAAATCCTCAATTTTTTTATTTTCCCCCCACACCAAAAAGGTTTAAATTTGAAAATTGGTGAAATTAAATTAAAAAAAGTTTATTATATCAAAACAAAAAGTTACGTGTTTTTTTTCTTTTTCGCAAAAGCAGGTTCATTGCGCACTCCAGTAAAAACTTTAAAAAAGGGAATTTATATTTACCCCAAGGTGAATTGGGAAAGGTGCAAAAAAAAACCGTTTATTATATCAAAAACCCTAACAGTTAATGTTTTTTACTTTTGCGCACCCCCCCAAATGTTTATTGACGCAGCATTTAGGGAAATCTTAAAACAGCAATTCTATAATTTAACCCCAGGGGGAATTTTAAAGGGGCAAAAAAATACCCTTTTTTTTATAAAACATAAAGATTTCGTGTTTTTTTTTGGGCTTTTTGGCCCAGTTTCCCGATTTTTTTGATAGACACCTTGCAAATTTAAAAAAGAATCCAGCAATTTTGTTTTTTATTAGAGGGGTTTTAGAAAAAGCTTTTGATTTGGCATTTTTTATTTAAAAAACTTTTCCCCAAAAAAAATTCCCTACCTTCTTTAAAATTTTTTTTATTTCTGAACAGGAACCCAAATTTCAGGTGGGGAAGCGAGCAAAAAGGGGGGGAAAAAACATGGAGGTAAGAGGTTAAAAAGAAGAAGGTGCTTCCCTTCCAGTGCCCGGCGCAACCGCATGCCGCGGTCGTCTTTTCAGGGCCCTAAGGCCTGTCATGCTGGGTCAGGGGGCCCCGGGAAACAAGTAATGAAATCGTCGCCCAAACCTGTCCTTTTAGTGGTTTTTAAGCAACCTGCATTAGCGCTTCCCCCCCTCGTCCTCGCAGTAAAGGCCACAAATTTTGTCACACATCATCAGCATCCCGTCCAACATGAAGCCCCCCAAAAAGTCAAATCTTTTACCCACCACTGTGGGTAATCCATTTTCTGAAGACCCCTTTGAGGACAAAATTTCGGGGTTTTGGGGGCAGAAGGGATGTTAAAAGATCAAGAGGCCAAAAAAAGGTGTTTTTTTTTCTCTGACGCCCCGTTTTCTGTTTCCATCAGAGGAGGTGAAGGAAAGGGCCGGGGCCCAAAGGGGAAAAAACCCGGGCGGTCCCGGGAACGCCTTTTCAGTGCCCCTTGCTTGGGAGCCCGCACTTCCGGGGTGCAGAAAGGGCAGGAGACCAAGTCAAAGTTTGAAGATGATATGAGACGACATTGCGGAAACCATTTCCCGGTCTTTTCGCAGAATTTGCCCTTTGGGGCGCTTCATCAGTGGGGCAGGAGGAAGACGATGGGGTGTGTCAATACGGGGCCCGCCCAAAAAAGGGAAAAGGGCGGTCGCCCGAAACCGGTGATATAAATTTCCGGGCCCCCTCGGGCCCCGCGAAACCCCGCTCCTCACTTATCGCCCTCAAAAAAAGGGCCAAAAGGGCCCCTTTAAACCCGGGCCTTTTTGAGCAAGCCTCTGATTTTTAAACCCCCGATGTTTTATTTTGCCGCCTTTTTTCCGTAAACGCAAAATAAAGGCAAAAAACCTTAAAATGTTAACCACCAAAACCCCAAAAAGTCTATTTCCCTGCACGAATGCATGAGTTAAATGGAAAGGGGAAAACTTGGCCAAAAAAAGGGCCAAAAACGCCGGGCCCCCAACCACGGGCCCCCACCCCTTTTGCCTCCGCCTCCCCCCCCCTCCCCCCACCACCAAGCGTTCCTAAGTGCCCCTTCCCCTCAAAATAAGATCGGGTTTAGCCCCCTTCAGCCCCCCCCTCGCCCGGAAAAAACCCCCAGCACCCCCCAAAGACCCATCCACCCCCTTTTCCTTCCGGGCCGTTTTACGACCTGCAAAGCCGTTTCACGGCCAGTCTAGCAGCCCCCTTTTGTCTTCCCCCGGTTTGGGGGCAGAAGAAAAATTTTAAAAAACCCCAAAAAATTCCCAAAAACCAAAAAGCCTAATGTCGGCATTGCCAGGCTTTTGGCCCCTTTGGGAAAAGTTGCCTTTTCCCTCTGGTGGAACAAATGGGGTTTCCCCCACGTCTTTGGCCCCCGCTTGCCCCAAAAACCAATGCCGAGCAGGCAATTTTTTTGAAAAAAAAAGCCGTCCCCCGCCCTGGCCAGGGCCCGTGTCATCTAAAAATTTCAAGCGCGTTGTCTGAAAATTTTTGTCCGGAAAAAACCATTTAACCCCCGACCAAAGGACTTAAACAAGGGCCCGGCCGCCCATATCTCTGTGACCCGGGTTTAATGGGTTTAGCTGGGTGGATGTCTCTGGGGGGACGGTGGCTTCAGGCTCGGCGCAAGCCCCCTTCAAAACCGCGGGATGGTGCAGGGGTTTTCCCCCCCAAAGGGCCCCCTGGTGGTCACGTCCCCGAGACAAAAAGGCGTGTTGAAATTAATCTCCTTGGAGACCGTCCACACAAAGGCAGGAATGTGGGCGGCTTAAAGGGAAAAAGACCGGGGCTGGCTTTGGGGGACAAGAACCTTGGGGCCAGGCAAGGGGGTTTGCGATAACGGGCGGGAAAAATTTTTGGCCCCCCTTTAAATTGGTAGGCTGGAGCAAATCCGTTGCCTGGGACATGTAAAAAAAACCCCCGTCCCTCCAGAAATTTCTTAAAAGCAAAACCCGGGTCTGGACGCCTGCTGAAAAAGGCTGGGTTGAGTTCGCACTTCCCCCGTTCGCACACCCCGCTTTTGTCCCACCTTTGGGTGGTTTCGGTAGCTTTTGGGCCCCCCCAATTTAACCGTTTATTGTTGAGTGGCAACACGCTGGAATTCCACCCCCCAATGCTCCAGGGTTTTGGCAGCAGGGGGCAATTTCCAATTTCGCAGTAAAGAAGTGACACATGGCCTGAAAAGGGGCCGGGGGGACCCCGGGGTGTTGAAACCCCCGGAGTGGAAGGGGGGTGAAAGAGCTCTGCACCCTTCCCTTTCCCGTTTTTTAAAAAGCCACCAAAATGGTTTAGTGCGGACAATCCTTTTCAGCATGACATTGTGGTTATCTTAGTTTTTGGGAAAGAAACGTTGGACACTCTGAAACAACAGGTCCCCCCAGCGCGGAGGAAAGGGGACGGACACAGAAAGCGGACACGGACCCCTTTTTACCGTCAAATCCACAAAGGCCCCCCAGTTTCCCCAAATTTTATCGGTTTTTTATTAGGCATTTGGGTTTGGGGGCCCAGAGCATGCAAGGGGGGCGCATCAGTCTAGGGTTTTCATCTCAGGCAAGTCAGGGCGTGTTGAAGCTGTGCCGGAGGCAGGGAGGAGGGGGAGGGGGAGGAGGAGGATTCCTAGACACCGTTTACCGCGTCCCTGCCTTGGAAAAAAGGTTTGGGGCGAATTTAGGCGGAGGAGGAAAATGGGAAAACGTTTGCAGGCCCCCCCCCACCCCGAGGCTTTGGGGAAAACAAGGCTTTCCCTCTCCACAGGGTGCTTGGATCTCCTTTTCCCCCAAAATATCCTCGAATTTTAAAGGCCTTTAAAATGAACCCCAAAATTACGGGTGGCCACAGTAGTGCCAAATAGGTGTAGCGGCAAAAGCAGGGAAGGTGGGAGAAGCCTAATGGGTGACCTCTGGCAATTTTTTGTTTAAACCCCCTCACCGACCATCCCAAAGCAGGGCCACATTTAAAAACACAGAGACAGCTTTTAAAAATCATGGTGACGACTAATTTGGGCCCCAAAACCGATGTTTTTTTCATGTGTTTTTCCGGAAACCCCAAAAACTTCTGGGGGATCCAAAAAAGGATGAAATGGCCCCAGCTGGCTGCCCCGCCATAGAGGTGTTGTCCCCGCCCAGCAGCCAGTGTCCCCTATCTGAGCGGGGGCCCTTTACAAAGTGGAGGGGTCATTAAAAGGGCAAAAACCCTCCCGGGTTTCCACAGTTTAAATTTGGGTCGTTTGACTTTTTAAACAAAATGAATCCGGCATGGATCTCTGGAAAAATGTTGGGGGCCCCAATTGCCGAGCTTCAACCCATTTGTTGCCAATTAATTCCCCTTCCCTTTTTAAAAAAGAAAAGGCCCCTTGAAAACTTTTTTTTAAAAAGAAACCAAATTTTTTACTGCAATTTTTTTTTCTCTTTTCCCAACCCCTTCATTTTGCTGGTTTTGCTGTGAGGGAACTTAAAAGACAGCAAAGGGTTTTTTGACAAAAACCTATTCCCTTTAAATCACTTTATTTTTAAGAAAGTTTTCGCATTGTCCCTTTGGGTTTTGGGGGTCATGTTTGGGTGTAGATACAGCAAAAATTTATGGCCTTTTGGGAAAAGAAATTTTGACTTTTAAGTGGCATTTTTTCCCCCCCCAATTTTTTTAAAAGTGGGGTTTAGAAGTCATTTTATAATTTTTTTGGGGGCATGTTGCGGGGAGTACAGCTATAAAAAAAGGTTCCCTTTGGGGAAAAGAAATGTGGCTTCTAATGGATTTCCCCCCTCAAAATTTTTTAAAAGTGGCTGAGGGGAATATTTTTTATAATTTTTTTGGGCATGTTGCTTTTGAGATTTTCAAACTTTAAATTTTGGTCCTTTGGAACAGAAAAAGTGGCTTCTAAGTGGCAATTTTTTCCCTCACAATTTTTAATTTTGGCTGGGGAAAAATTCATATTTTTAATTTTTTTGGGGGCATGTTAAACTGTTGGGTAACAAACAATAAACATGGTCCTTTGGGAAAAAAAAATTTGGGTTCTAAAATGGATTTCTCCCCAAAAATTTTTAACAGTGGGTGAGAAGTCATTTTTTTAATTTTTTTGGGCATGGGGGGTTTTTTTTTGAAATCACAATACTACAGGTCCTATTATAAAAAAATTTTTGGGTTTTTAACAGAAAATTTTTCTTCACAATTGAACCCAAAATGGTCAAGGGTCATGCTTTTAATTTTTGGGGGGCATTTTGCTGGGGACATGATCTATTCAAAGGGTTTTTCTAAAAAATGTTTTTTTTTCTAACAGACATTTTTTTTCACAAAAGTCAAATTGGGGTCAAGGGTGAGGTGCGTCAGAAACAGGAAAAGGTAGGACACTGTTAATGGACCCCTTTTTGCCCAAAAAAAACTTTTTTTTTTCAAAAATCTTTAACTTTCTATCAATCCCTGTATTTTAGACCAAACCCCCTTTTAAAAACAATGGGGAAAAAAAAAGAAAAAAAAAAAAAGGTGGGGGTTCCATCCTATTTTAAAAAATGTGTTTTTTTAGAATTAAATAAATAAAAAAATTTGCATGTTCAAAAAAGCTGTTAAAAAAATTTTCCCCTTTAAAAAGTAAAAAGGGAGGTACAGGGGAAAAATTGACCAGGGTGGAGGTTATTCAGAGGACATTGGGGTTTGGGCCGGACCCAGGGCAAAGTTCAGAGACAATTTCCCCCAGCACGTTGAGTAAAATGAGAAAAAGGGGGGTGCCCAAAAATAAAGGGGGCCTGGGGGTAAAAGGGGCGTTAACCACCAGTAAATTTTCCCAAATGGGGAAGGGCCCAAAGGGTCCACATCATAGGAGGGGCAAAACGCTACCCAGGTATTGAATGTTGGGACAGAGGAAGGTGGGGGTTCTCACCTTCCGCTTGCACTCTGCTTTAGCAAGACAGTTTTTCCGCTCGTCATCAGGGCATTTTAAACCCGGTTTTTTTTAGATACGGAAAGCCACCTGGCTTTCAACCCCACCCAATGTAAACCGGCTCTGGGGATGCTGTGGCCCAGGGAAAAGGGATAGTCCCAAAGTTTCCCGTTTCAAAATTGGTGGTTTTAAAGACTCCTTTTTCCGGCAAATTTTTTTAAAAGTGGGGGGCAGCAGGTTTGGGGTCATGCTGTTTGGCCCCCGGAAAGGTTTAGTCCCAAAATCCAGTGGGAAAATTTAAAAAGGGGGGTTGAAAGACTCCTTTTTTTCCCGGAAATTTTTAAAATTTTGGGGGGCCCTTGCAGGTTTGGGGTCATGCTTGGCCCGGACAGGTTAAGGTTTAAAAGTCCAGTGAAACCCAAAAAAATTTGGTTAAAGACTTCCCTTTTTCCCGGGACTTTTTTTAAAAGTGGGGGGCTGCAGGTTTTGGGGCTCCTTTCTGTGGCCAGGGCAGGTATAGTTTAAAGTCCAGTTCAACTAAAATGGGGGTTGAAAGGCTCCTTTTTCCGGAAATTTTTAAATGTGGGGGGGCAGGGAGTTTGGGGGCTCATGCTGTGGCCAGGGCAGGTAAAGTCAATGGTCCAAAGGGGGGAAACTTTTTAAAATTGGGGTTTTGGTTTGGGAAAAGGACTTTCCTTTTTCCGGCACTTTTTAAATTTTTGGGGGTCATGGGAGGTTTGGGGCCATTTCTGTGGCCCCCAAAAAGGTATAGTCAATGTCCAGTGAAACTAAAAAATTTGGGTTTAAAGACTCCTTTTTCCGGGACTTTTTAAAAGTGGGGGGCCCTGCAGGTTTGGGGGTCATGCTGTGGCCCAGGACAAGGTTCCAAATTTAAAAATTTTCCAAATTTGGGGGCCCCCAAAACCTTTAAAAAATAAAATGGTGGTTGAAAAGACTCCTTTTTCCCGGGAAATTTTTAAAAAGTGGGGGGCATGCAGGTTTGGGGCCCCATGCTGTGGCCCAAAGGGCAGGGAAGTCAATTTTCCCCGTAAACTAAAAAAGGGGGTTTTAAAGGGGTTCCCTTTTTTCCCGGGATTTTTTTAAATTGGGGGGCATGCGGTTTGGGGGGTCATTTCTGTGGCCCCGGGGGCAGGTATAGTCAATGTCCAGTGAAACAAAAAAGGTTTGGGTTTTAAAAACTCCTTTTTTTCCCCAACTTTTTAAATTGGGGGGCATGCAGGTTTGGGGCTCATGCTGTGGGCCCCGGACAAAGGGTTTTTGTCAAAGTCCATGAAAATAAAATGGTGGTTTTAATGGGCTCCTTTTTTCCGGGACTTTTTAAATGTGGGGGTATTTCCGGTTTTTGGGGGTCATGCTGTGGCCCAAGGGGGCAGGTATAGTCAATGTCCAGTTTAAAATAAAATTTTGGGGGTTGAAAAGGGCTCCTTTTTTTCGGGAAAATTTTTAAATGTGGGGGGCAAAGCAGGTTTGGGGGTCATGCGTGGCCCAGGACAGGGATTGGGCAAAGGGCCAGTTTAACTAAAATTGGGTGGTTTTAAAGAAATCCTTTTTCCGGCCCTTTTTTAAATTTTTTGGGGAGGGGGTCAAAGGGTTTGGGGGGCCCTGCTGTGGCCCAGGACAGGTATAGAAATGTCCAAAAGGAAAAATTTTAAAAGGTGGGTTTAAAGGGCTCCTTTTTCCCGGGACTTTTTAAATGTGGGGGGCATGGGTTTGGGGCTCCCTGCTCGTTCCCGGACTGGGATTTTTCAAAAGTCCAGTTTTAAATAACCCTGAGGTTCAAAAACATACTGCTTTTTGGCCCCTTTTTAAAAATTTTCGGGGGATGCGGTTTTAAGGGGGCAGGCTGTTGGTTTCAAGGGCAGGGATAGTAAAGGTCTGTGCTTTTTTTCTGTGCTTTTTATAAACCCAAGTGTGTTGCCTAAGATGTAGCACTATCCATTTGGGCTGTTTTTTGGATGTTAAAATTTTAGCTTCTCCAGCCTTTTTTGGGGGTTAAAAAAAGAAGGGGGGTTGGGTCCCCATGACTTTTTAAAGTCAAACCCCGGGATAATCATGTTTACTAAACGGAAAAAAACCTTTTTGAAGCGGCCCACTATCGACTATCGATCGATCTCGATACCCAAACGCAATCGCTCAAATATCCCTAACGCTTCAGTCCACAGGGAATTTGTATGAACCCCTGAAAATCCATTCTGGATAAAGACCTTTTTCCTTTCTCTTAGGTGGATTTTTGGAGTTCCCGTCGAAAAAACTCGTTTCATGCCCCAGCGCTTGGCATTCCCGACTAACCCAACCTTTCACTTTTTTTGTCTCTAATTGTCGGGCCGCTTCAGGAGTCCTGGCCAACCCCAGGAGGGACGGATAGGCCTTTGGCTACTACTCCTACCCCTAGACCCATGGCACAAACGGCACCCAATTCGAGGGCCTTTCTTGCGCTCAACCTTTTGGAAAAGACTTTGATATTTTTTTTGGGCCCAAAAACCCTTACCACCGGGCACCTCATGTTTTTGAAACCAATTGATCAAGTCACAAAAACATTTTCAACACAACGCCAAATGCGTCCAACTCCCTTCTATTTCCTTCCAAACTTACGTTACAAAGGGGAAGGTTCCAACCCCCCAAACCCGTTTCCCCTCCAATGGGGAATAAAGGACCCCGGGGGGGCATATTTCCCCCAATCCTCCACTCCCAACGTGAGTGATGACCCAGATGCCTCTTCTTTGATTGCCTTTTGGTCATGCAGCAAAGGTGTCATATCTCCCCAACGTTTGTGAAACCCCAAATTATAATGCAGACTAGTGCATTCATGATGGATCTAGTTTTTTGGATAACAAGGGAAGTTTCATAGGATTGCTTGACATCCCCACACTGTTGTTTTTGGGGAGCACCCCACCACATTCAGCACAAAAGCTGAGCTTAAAGCCCTACTGTGGATGCAGACATTAAAGTAAAAAACAGCCAACATTTTACTGATCAAGTAGCATTTGGCTTTGCCATGTTTTTTGGCCAAAATCTAGCACCAGGGGTATAGAAGGGCCATGGGATTTCAATCAAGAAAAAAAGTAGTAAGAAGCCCTGGAGGCAAAAACCCTCCCCAAAAAGTAGCAATCTTAAAAAGGGGAAAGCACTGGTAACGGGAAACTCAGGGAGGGAAACGTAACCTTTGGCAGACCAAACAGCAAGTGGGGCCCCTACAACCGGAGAAGGAAGCAGGTGTGTTTGTAATGACAAGAGCTCAATCCAAGATCAGAGGACCTGTGAACCCCGAAAATAGTAAGGAAAGGCAGGGATAAAAACCTTTTCAACATTTTAAGGATCCCCCCCGGGGGAAGAAAAGAAAAAGGGGGAGCAAGATGGAGCTCACGAACTGATACCCCCCCCAGGTGGATTGGAGTTTGGGGCTAGGGTGTTCTACCCCCCTGCCATCCACAGGGGCCCAAGGGCACATGGGATTACTCAAGGGGAAAGAAAAAAATGACAGGTGCTGTGAAAAAACTCTATTGGGGCCCCGGGTTCTCCCTAGGGCAGCTAAAACCCCAAAGAGCTGTGAGATTTGCAACACCTGCAAACCCGGGCCCCGGACTGATCACCCAAAAATAAGCTTTACCAAAAAATCCCTTTTTCCAAAAGGATTCAAATTGCCACACCAATTCCCAAAAGAAACGCTATCAGTATGCAGGGTAGGGTATATTTTCCCCGGATCCCGAAGCTACCCGACTTCTAACAACGCAAAACTACCATCAAGAAACTTCTAACAGAGGTGGTGTGTTGTTTTGGATCCCGGAAGTGTGGAAGTGACCAGGGGGCCAGCTTTCACGCAAAAATAACCAAATCTTTGGGGAGGATGGGGGGAGCGGACCTGGGTCTGCAACCCCCTATCATCCCCAGGTATGGAAGGTTGAAGCTGAACTTCCCCTTTGAAAAAAAAAAATCCTCAAAGCTCAGAGGGGGTGTCCTTGCCCGGGCCAGAATTTTACCAATACGCGTACTCATAAGAAACACCCCAAGACAACCCACTGGCCCTTTCCCCTATGAAATACCTTTGGGGGACCCCAAAGGGTGGGGGGGTACCCCCCCAACATTTAAGTTTGGGAAATGATAGTTTGGGACTTTTGTGATCTCCGTGTAAAGAATTGGAAGTAAACACGCTTTGGTCTTTTTTTTCCATTCCAATCCAAACTCTGATGGTTGCACTCTATTCAACCGGGAACTACGTACTTAAGAAACACGTGGAAACCCTTGGACCCTAGTTTTTAGGGCCCCAATAGCGATCACCCAGGATAATGCTTTGCCACCTTTGGTAAAATTTTTAAAGTCCCAAGTAGCCAAAATTTAATTTTATTTTTTAGTTTTGTCAGTTGTTATCTATTTGGGGGCTCCACAGATGGTGGGGCCCCCGATTAAGGGAGGGCAACAATTATCTGTGGCGGGTAAATGGGGGGTAAGCTTGCAGCTTTGGACAGCCCCGGGGATGGAACACAGGGTGCTGGGGAACAGACCTAAACCGACTGAACAAAAAGTTTCCCAAAAAAATATCCCTTCTCATAAATATTTTACTAGGCAAAAAAAGGGGAAAAATTGTGGAAATTTAAGTTGCAATCCATTGGTTCTCAATATCGAGTCACCCCAAAACCCTAGATGCAGGAGCCTAGGGGGATGGGTAAAAGATATATGGGGAATTTTTGGTTGTTCCCATCTTGGAAAATTTCAAGCTAGAAGTATGGGGGGTCTTTTTTTGTGGGTGCGGTCCAGAAAATCAAAAACCCCCGGGCCCCAACCCTTTGGCTCCCAAAATCCAAACATTTAAACAAATGGTGGCCATGGGAAAAAACCCCCTTTTAAGAACCCCCGGGAATGGAAACAGGGTATAATGAAAAGAATGCTGGGTGGAAACCCCAAAGATACTGCCCAAACCAAAAAAAAAACTAAATTGTTATGATTGTAGTGCCAAAAAACCCTCTGGGGGAAGTACCCCTAAATCCCGTCAGGTAAAAGTGTTTTTTTGTGTTTGTTTACTAACACCTTTACAAACCCACAGGCCTGTGAAATTGAAAGTTAAATTTTCCCAAAATTACCAAACCCCAAAAAACCCGGGGGAAGGGGCCAAATCTATCCGGGGAAATTTCACTTTTCGAGTCCACCCAGGGAATAATTTTTAGCAACTTTAGTGAAGGTTTTTGTGCCAATTTCAGTTCACTGGATCTCCAAAGTTCAGAATGTCCAGCCTTAGAGACTCATTGGATTTGTGGGGTTTTCAGCTGAGGAGCAGGGTTTGAGAGTAATGGAGGGTCAATGTACGCTCACCAAATTAATATGCCTTTCCCACATACTGTCCCCCAATCCAGAGGGCCTTGGCTCTTGGGAAAATAAATCCATAGCAATAAAGGGAGGCCCCCCTGCAGTTTTGACCCACAAATATACATAGATGCCATAGGGGATCCCAAGGGGGTCCCCAATGAATTTAAAGGGGGGATCAAGTTTAACGGGGTTCTCTCAAATTTTTTTGCCCCATGTGGTCATTAATAAAAAATGTTTACGGGTTAAATTTCCTGTTTTACAACCAAAAAAGGTTAATTAAATTTTCTCTAGGGATGCTCTCCAGGGTTAGCCAACCAACTTGGTCCCCCTCACCATGACGTTCCGAATAGAATGGCTTTGGGCAGATTTTTTGCAAAAAAGGAGGTGTTTGCAAAATGTTTTGGGGCAGTTGTTCATATATTCCAGACAATACTGGGCCCATGGGAAGGTGGATGGCCTTGAAAATTGGGTGATTTCCAAAGAGGGAAGGAGAACTCTGGAGTGAAGGACCCCCGGGACAGTTATTTTTGGGATGTCAGGATGGCAGAAGGGGTTGTCGTCACTGCCTAGTTATAGTTTTTATATATGGCAAATGATTCTCCTTGTATTTTCCCTTGATAAAAAAGATTATAATAAAGAGTAAATTTATAAGTAACCCCAACTTTTCCTTTGGGGTTTAAAATGAGACAACATGCATTAATCCGAGCCCCCAACCCCCCCCCCCCCGAGAACCACAATTATTACCCAAATTAGGATAGTGATTAAAAGGGGAAAAAATAGAGGCCCGTCAGGATGGGGAAAGTCCAACTACAAAGGGGGGGCACTCGCTAGGGGGTGGCTATCTCAAACCTGGGGAAGATGCACATCCCTTTTTTCCCCCGAGCTTTGCAGGCACAGGTAATTTTTTAATAGGGGAAAAACAATGTGAAACAAAAATCAGGGTCAGAGTGAATAATGTTTTTTGGGGGATTGTGAGGGGAAACATATTTTTTCTAATGCTTTTGTAATTGAAGTTTGTGGGGCAAAAATATTATTTCCATATAATTAGCTGAACATGAGTATCCAAGATGGGCCCCCCTTTCCTGGACCACTCCCCCATGTGGGCCCGCAAGGACCTGGGTGGAAAAAATGACCATATCTGGAGAACCAATCAACTGTGCCACATTTTAAGACTGCAAGAAAAAAGAATTAGCCACGCCCTGAAGCCCGTTTGAAAAACCCTTTTTATTTAATAAACTCTCTCTTCTTTGTCTTTCCACTGAGGGGGGAATCATACCGTCTGTGTTGGGGTTTATTTTTTATGCCGGCAAACAGTGTTCAATTTGGAAAGCATAGTCAAGCGGTGTACCCCGAAACCCCCAAAATTTTCCTTTCGTGATGGTTTAAAGTTTTTTGGGCCTATGGGATGACCCCTGCTGTGCGTCCCCTTACTGGCAGAGACCTTGCCGGCTCCAGAAAAACTACTTGTTCTTTACGCTTCGTAGGATCTTACCCCTCAGTTTTTTTTTCCCAGCGGCGTGCTTTTACTTTATCAGGCTGCATTCCCGCTTCGTTTTTTTGGGCGTTTTTCCCCCTAAGTGCCCAGGGAAATTTTTTTTGTAAGCGATTTTTAAAAGCGGCGGCAGTCATTTTCGTGTCATATTAAAACATAGCATTGTTTAAGACCAACCAAGTCCCCCTGCATAATTGACATGCACAATTTTTCTCAGCCCCTAAGGGTTCGCAGCCCGGAATAGCTGTCTTTTAAAAAGATTCGTCGCGAAACGAGTTTTGTCGGAAAAAATTTGGGCGAATCGAATTTTTAGAAATTTTTGCCATCCTCTTACAAACAAAATTTGGGTTTTATGGGTGAATGAAGTGTAAAATGCTAGGTTTACAATGCCACAGTTTCTAAATATGGGGGGGGTTTCATAAAATAACTCCACAGGGGGTTAATAGCTTGTTATTTATTATTTCTAGTAACACGATCTTATACCCCCGTGTGTAGTTATTTATTTTGTGATATGCATAGGCCTTTATATTGAATACTCTATTCTATGTGGTTGGGGATTTGTCTAATGTCTTTTGGGTGTTGACTTTTTAATTTTGTATCATTGTATGTTTTTTAACATGAATACATTTTTTTTTTTTCATTTGTTAATTTGTTTTGGTTCTTTTGGAGTTTTCACTGGAACACAGTGGATGTGAACAGGGAAATGTAACTTAATATCGATTTCCCCAATTCTGCCGCTTTTAGAGATTTCTGATTTGTGGATCTAAGTGCACTGTTTGGCTTAACCACAAGCTTCAGAATAGGAGGAGCAACTACTGGACTTTGGGGGTCTCATTTTCATTACGATTTTCTTTATGCGCCATTACAGGTGTTACAGGAGAATCTGTGCCTCTACTGCCCAAGTCCAGAGCATTTTTGAAGAGACTGTCCGCAACGTCCCCAGCATCCGGGAAACGCCCATTCCTAGGTTACTTGGGAGAGGTGTCCCTAGGTGCGACTCACCCCTCTCCATGACTGACCGATTCAGGACTCTCTTTTCGGGCTCCTGCTTTTCTGGATTCTGGATCTGCCGTGAACATCATCCATGCTTCTCTGGTGGCCAAGTATAGCCTCCCACTGGTCCGGCTGGACAAACGTCTTGTAATCTCCTCCGTCAGTGGTGAAGTACTAAGCGATCCTATCAAATTTACTATGGAGCCTGTATCTCTGCACATTGAGGCCTTACACAAGCAGATGATTGAATTCTTTTTCTTGCCCCGCTCTTCCTTGGCGATTTTCCTGGGACTCCTGTGGCTGTAGCGCCATGCCACCACGCTAGACTGGAAGACGGGCGAAGTCACACATTGGGGACAAAACAGCCAGTCACACTGTCTTGTGACACCTCGCTTGGTACATCCCTCTTCTCCTCGGACGCCCCTCAAGCCTATGCCGGGTCTGCCAACTGAATACCAGGACTTTGCTGATGTGTTTTCAGGGAAGCAAGCTGAGACCCTTCTGCCTCATCGACCTTACGACTGCCCAATTGACCTGCTGCAGGGCACTAGTCCTCCTCGGGGCAGGGTGTACCCATTATCCGTGCCAGAGACTCAGGCCATGTCAGCTTACATACAAGAAAATCTACGGGAAAGGGGTTTTATCCTAATCCTCCTCTTCTAGGAGTGGGGGTTTTTCTTCGTTGAAAAAAAAGGATGGTCTTCTCCGGAAAATTGACTATCGGGATAAATAAAATTACCGTAAAACCCGTTATTTTTTAAAACCTTTAAAACCATGAGCTCTTTGACCGGCTCCGGGGAGCCAAAATATTTTCTAAGCTGGACTTACGGGGGGAGGTGGGAGGCTATAACCTCATCAGGATACGAGAGGGAGATGGGCACTTCGAATACCTGTTTTCCCATCGGTCTGGTAACGCCCCAAGCAGTCTTTCAGGAGTTCGTAAATGACTCTTCGGGGACCTCCACCACCTGGTCTATATCCTAGACGACATCCGAATTCTCACCGACCCACAACCCATTGGATTCAGGTTGCCGGGTACTGAACTTTCCCCAGAAACCCCCTTTAAACGCAATTTGGGAAAAATTTTTTCCACCAAACTTTGCCTTTTCCCCTTTTCCCGGGTATATTGTTTCTGGGAATGGGGAATTTCCAAAAATTCGATTCCCCGTTTTTCCCCGAATTTTTCCGACAAAAATTTTTGTTTCGAAACCGAAAATTTTTTTGTGACAATCTTGTAAAAAAAACAGCTATTTCCGGGCTCACAAGCCGTAGGGGGCTGAAAACATTTGCAATGCTCCCAATAAGAGGGAGCTTGGTTTGGTTTCAAAAAATGCTTTGTTTTTTAATGAAAAAGCACAACGCCCCCCGCTCTTAAATTCGTTTTCAATCAAAAATTCCCCCTGGGAATTTACGGGGGAAAAACAAAAAAAAACAACTGAGGGCAAGCCCCAAACGATAGCATCAAGAACACAGTAAAGGTTACGGACCCCGGCAGCACAGGTCTCACACGAAAGGGGGACGCACGAAAGGGTCAAAACAGAGGCCAAGCTTTAAACCACACGAATAGAAGAAACCCTTTTTGGGAGGGGTCCTTCCCATTCCTTTTGACAAAGGGGAAAAGAAGGGAAAACCAACATAGTGGGAAGTCAAGAGTGGTGAGGGGGAAAACCATTTGGAAACCACAGGGTGTTCCATTTAGACACAGTCACTTGCACAGATGAGTAGGGACAGATGGTACAATGACAAATTCGGAGGTGGCGCAACATCACAGCCAACAAAGGGGGAAAATGCACAGTGTGGAGGTGACGGATCAACACAGCCACATGAGGGCGAGAGGGCACAAAACAAACCTGGAGTGGGAAAAAAAAAGGATAGGCCACGAGGGCACAATGACAGAGTGTGGAGGGACGGCAGCAACAAAAAAGCATGAGGCAAGAGGGAAATGACAAATTCTGGAGGTGGCACCCAAAAAGGAAGGCCACAAAGTGGCACAAAACTGGTAAGGTAACAGCAGCAGCGCACATGAGGGCATAGAGTGGCACATGAAGTGTGGAGGTAGAAACAGAACGCAGCCAGATTCACAGATTGGCCAATGACAAAGTGTGGAGGTGGGGTGGCGCAGCATAACACACACCTGAGGTCAAGAGGCCACAATGTAGAGTTGGGGGTGGGGGGCGACAATACACAGCAGCAGCAGCAGGGTCAAGAAATGGGACAATGTCGAGTGTGGGGGGTGGCGGCGCAGAAACAGCAGCACTGAGGTCATAGATGGCACAATGACACGTGTGAGGGAACAGCACCACAGCACAGCATGAGGTCACAGATTGGCACAAAGACACAGTGTGGAGGGACGGCAGCACAGCTTTAGGTCAAGAGGTGTACAAAGACGATGTGGAAACGGGGGGCAATACCCGTCCCGGAAAAAATGGGGGGAGGAGATGGAGCAAAAGGCAGCGGTGTGTACAGGCGGGTGGCAGCTCAAAAAGTGGTTTTAGGCAGGAAATTAGAAAACCAACTCTTTCCAAAGTTTTGGGGAGGCACATGCTGATCTAACTGATATTAAAGGAATTGGTGTGTGAAATCCTGGGGATCCCCGCCGATCTTTTTACAAGGGCAGTCCTCCACATTTCGCGTGGGCAAGCGGTTCTCCTTGGGGTAACGTGGCCCCCCCCCCGCACGAACACCCCCGCTCTGATGCCCCCACTACTGGCCAGGGAGGACAAACTTTTTCCCCTGCAAACTCGGCAAGTTGCGCCACCATCAAGTTTGGCGCCCGTAGTTTTACGGATCTTCTACCGGGGTGGCAGAGTGCGCCAAGAGGCCACCCCCCTCGGTTTTTGGTCTCTCCAGTCCTGCTGCTGCCTTGAGTACTCCCCCTCACTAGGCAGGGGAAGGGAAATTGCTCATCCCCCGACTCCCAAATTTTCTGCTGCTGGGTGGAGCGCTAAAAGCTCCTACCCCCCCCCCCCCCCCCAAATCCCCCAAACCGTGGCAGTGGTATGAGCCATGAAGAACCCCCAGTCAGACCTGACAGAATGGGCGATGCCGACATAGGGACAACAATGACTACGGATTTCTCTATAACCCCTTTTCCTACTCTCGGCGGGTGGGAAAAAAGGGTCCCTTTTGGACCGGTAGCGAGGGGTCCAATAGGTTTGGAAAGGCCCGAAGTCATCCCCCTGCCGGGGTGGCGACAATCGGCGTCACAGGCAGGGTAAACAGCATGCTGCACCTTTTACCCAATGATTCGAGGGACCCCTGCCCCCCATTCCACTGTATACTGACACGGTGCTTGGGGGCATCTCCTCTCTTCCCATTTTCCCGTACCCCTCCCATGCTCCTCTCCTCCCCCCCGCACCTGGGTAGAAAAACCACTCTTTCACCAGACAAAAGCTTTTGCTCCAATGTCCCCCCTCCCCGATCAGCCCCCACCAGACTCTGTGGGCCGGAGACTAAAAACCACGTTCCAGTCCCCTTCCAAACAGATTTTGCAACACTGTTCAAGGACATGAACAGTGGAAGAAGTTATTTATCCCGGTCCCGGCGACTGACAAAAAACGGGCCTCCTCAAAGGCCTCAGCAAAGGCAGGGGTCAGCTGAGCGCCACTGGCTGACATCAAAATACACGGGGCTCCCGTGTGTTGGGTCACAAAAAAAAAACGTTAATGGCCTTTCTTGTTTATACGTCGGTCTAACGGGAGCTGGAATTCCAACGGAGGAAACAAAGCTATCAGCGTGTGTTTGGAGGCCATCTGCCCCGCTTGAGAGGGTGTGCCTGGGTTTGTTGGGAATGGATGAAGTACATGACAGTTTCCTGCCCATTTTTAGGATGTCTTTAAGATCGGGGGAAAGATTCAGGACCTTTTCAAAACCAGATTGAACACATGCCCCATGGACCATCCCCCCTGGGTGCTGGGCGGACACCATGTTACTCTCTTTTCCATCCCAGGTTTTCGATTTGCAGTTGGCGCAGAGAAAGCCCACTTTCGATTTCTTGCTGCATAAAGGGAGCAGTTCCTCCCCTGTGGACTTTTTTCCCAAAGAAAAAGCAATGAAAAAATGCGTGACACTCTGTCCCTGCAAATGTGGTATGATGGGCGACTTGTGGAGGTGAGGGTGGTGGAGGGGAAATATTTTTGGTTTGGGGAGGATTATCCCCAGTTACGGGGGACCTCCATGGGGGCTCCCGGGTTGCCCCCAGTTACGCCAATCTCTCTGGTTTTTTTTTTGACAAATATGTTTTTCCTCTTTGTGGAGTTATGGTGTGTGGACGTATTCGACGTGTGTTCTGCTGTGGTCAGGAAACTGAGACACAGTGGTGACTTCGTGGATTTAACAGATTCAAAAACCCCTCATTCAATTTACACTCACTAAGTAGTATTTTTCTTCCTTATTTGGACTCTGGTGGGAAAAATGGGGGGAATCTACATATTCCTTGTTTCCAAGAGTTGTCGTAATAATGTCCTCTTGCTTCCAGTCAACATGCACCCCGACATTTAGGGGTATAGTGAAAGGGCAGCTCGTGAGGAGCGCGGCGTATATGCTCAGATGAGACCAGATACCAAGGAAAGCGCCAAAAATATCCTTAGTAAGTTTATCGAACCGAGGGTATAACCAAGAGGAACTGCAATCTATAGCTTTGGAATTTATCAGCTATCCCAAGGGGAGAATTTATTGTTAGGTAATCGCAATAAAAAGAAAAAAATCAACGGGTCATGTTTGCATCTACATACGATAGACATGCAAACATGATTAAACAAACCATTCTCAAATATTGGAAGATTTTGCGGTCAGATGAAAAGTATGGTCATCTGTTTAGAGATACCCTGGTTTGGGTGTACCGAAAAGGGAGAACCATTGGGCAGCAATTGATATCTTCTGATCTGAAAAAACATGACGATCGCAAAAAAAGTCCAGACTGTTTTTAGGAGTGTGAGAACCGGCACCTTTGCATGTCTCAGGTGTCAGAATTGCTCATCAATTATCAAGGGCGATTCTATTTGCCATCCAACCAAGGGACATGCTATTAAAATCAAGGGATTCCATACTTGTGATAGCAGCGGTGTCATTTATATGCTTAAATGTCCTTGCGGATATATATATGTAGGACAAACTATTAGATCAGTAAAGGTCAGACTCAATGAACACCGTTCTGCTATCCGTACATTTAATAAGCAAATAATACCAAAAAGTGACAGTACACTTGCTAAAGACGATAAAAAAACATATGGTGAAACGTCTGTTGCCAGGCATTTTGCCATAGCTAAACATGGGATATCTGAATTAAAATGGTGCATCCTAGAGAAAGTTATATGTGAAGATCAAACTCAGCTACCTGTAAAATTGTTAAAGCGAGAGGCATATTGGATTGTCTCATTAGAGGCATTGGCCCCAAAAGGGTTAAATGAAAACCTTAATTTACGGGTTTTCTTATGATTCTAGGTATTCATTCTATAGTCTACATTGTATTGTTATGATGTGTATTTACTAATACTTTATTTTCTGCTTGTATCTAATGTATTGTTGTTGGTTTTAATTGTATATAAGTTAGACCAACCCAGTGATCGACGTGCTTGAGGAAGGGGAGGAGTCATCCCCGAAAACGTCCACGAGTTACTCTGTCCTGCCCGATTGCCGGCGTCTCATTGCTCCTGTGCTAGGAGCAGCGCCATGAAAGGACTACTGAACGGCAGGCTATGCCGCAAAAAATTTATGCTGAGTATATGCTTTACTTTATTCTGGCAACGACTGGGACATACTGTATATCACGGGTCAATGTCTGCTTTTTAATGAAATTATTAAAGTTTACAGTTTTATGCACTGGCTCGACCTATATTGTTTACAAGTGTTTATGTGGGAGTGGAGATCCCTGACTGAGAGCAGTGCGGGCTATACTCAGTATTCATAAAGAAAGGCTACTTTTTGATACAGGAAGCACATTCACCCAGTGGGCCGTAAAGGACATTCACTGGCCCTGACCGTAGTTGCAGCTCCACACGTCCGCACTGCTGTGCACCTTGGAGGAAACCGATAAGCTCAAGGACTGGCCCACCTTCTGTTTACATAATTTGTGAAGGGCTGGTACTGCATTTTTGGAATATAAATTACGGCTTGGAACTCTCCACCTCGGCTCGGCACAAGCCATTAGTTCTCTGAACGATGCAGAGTCCACCACATGGAAAGGGAGGGACTGCAGTACCAACAACTTGGACAGGAACACGGTCAGCTTATGGGGGCAAAACTGACCAAAAAACTGAAGCGAGAATGCAGACTGATAAAGTCATGGCGGCGCCAGCTGGAAAAAAACAAGCTGAGGGCTAAGACCCTACGATAGCATCAAAGAACAAAGTAGTAGGTTACTGGAGCCGGCAACACAGGTCTCAGCACAGTAAGGGGACGTCACAGCAGGGGTCACAACATGAGGCCAAAGCTATAAGTGGGAGTGGAGATCCCTGACTGAGAGCAGTGCGGGCTATACTCAGTATTCATAAAGAAAGGCTACTTTTTGATAAAGTGACTTTGTTTCTCCAATAGCCTTTATTGTGCTTGCTACGATACATTATGTCGTTTGAAGATATAGCAAATAGCACAGGCAATCGGGCAGAGAGTTTCTGTTTCTCTGAAACGGAACGATCACAGATTTTGTTACAAGCAGAAATTGCTGGCTTGGGCTGGAGCCAAAACAGAGATGAAACACCTAGTAATCATGCACGGCGGCTTGAACATCTGAGAAAAAAGGAGGCAAGCCTTATGTCTCACGCTTCAGCGCTTACTGAGTATGTGAAGGCAGCCCGAATACCGAGGGGCTTGCGGAGTCCGTTGCAGCCTATTTTACTACCAGAAGATTCTAAATATACAGAAAAATGGACAGCGATCAGCAACCGCTATTCCATTGAGTTGATGTATCTATCCCTGCAACATCTTCAAATGGCTATTGCACAGGTGCAAGGTGAAATTAAGAATGTAGAAGAAGAGTGTAAAAGAGATACATCTATTGAGGAATTCAACCGTATCAGTCAAGAAGTGAAAGCTAATGTTGACAAGTTGAAATCCATGCTGCTACAGAACAAACTTAAAAAGTTTGAAAGGGACACGAAGGACTATGCCAGCGGTCGTGTCTATACATGGATGAATGAAAGGAGACAATATCGCATGTTTAAATCACAAAGGGGCAGAAATGGCTGGAGCTCAGCGTCGTCAGGTACAGAGAATGGCGCCTCGCAGGAGAGAAATGCAGGTCGTAATGGGAGATATAATAATCCATCTACACAAAGAGATTTTTTAGAAGACCCTACTGCGAGTATGGCCAGTGGTGTGCAGCCAACAAGAGTGGGAAAACAAGCACAAGAAGTATTCCCCAAGAAAGCAACCACCAGAGCCCGGAAGAAAAAGCAATATTAGCCATGAATATTTCCTCTAAGACCTTATCTCCAGAGCAGCTAGCGGTGGTCAATAAGGGGTTAAATTTTGTACCGCACCATGAGAATGAACTTTTTGACTTTACTGTTGATTTTTTCAAGTTTTGTCGTAACATTCGTTTAAAAATGTTTTTTCCACAGGAACAGGTTAATACGTTGGAATCTTGTGATAAGGGTGTGCCCAATAAATTTAAAAAGCAAAGCCAGTTTGACCCTATAGTGAATTGTCCTTCGTTGGAAGTGTTTCAGCAGCTTGTCACCAAAGAGGTTTCCCAGCGGTGGTCAAGTGGGGGAAAAAAACCAGCTAAAAATAATTTTCCCAGACGGGAAAAGATAGCATTAAAAGAATTGAAGAACGATAGGTCCCTTATAATTAAAAAAGCAGATAAGGGGGGTGCATCTGTCATTATGGATTCCACATCGTATTTACATGAGGCTAAAATACAGTTATCGGATCAAGATGTGTACAAAAAGTTGGAGGTAGATCCCACACAGGAAATAGCGACACTTATTTACGACACTTTGAGGGAAGCGGTAGACAGAGGTAACATCACTGAACAAATTATGAAAGCCCTTGTAAAACCCAATCCACGGGTACCGATATTTTATATAGTCCCGAAGGTCCACAAATCTTTAAAAAAAACCCCGGGACGACCGATCGTCTACGGGGTAGATTCGTTATTGGAGCCTTTATCCACTTATCTGGATGTGTTCTTGCAGCCAGTAATTAAGAAAGAAAAATACATCTTGCAAGATACTGGCCAATTCCTTAGATCTATAAGTAATATTGAGTGTACCAATGTGAGGTGGTTATGCACTCTTGACATCAAATCCTTATTTACGAATATCCCTATGGTGGATGGTGTTAATGCAGTACATGAGGTTTTGTGTCAGAATCCTGATCTTTCTAATTCCCAGATAGCATTCTTGTTACAACTTCTTGATATTGTCCTTACTAAAAACTATTTCCGGTTTGGGGAGGAGTTGTACCTCCAGTTACAGGGCACCTCCATGGGGTCTCCGGTTGCCCCTAGTTATGCCAATCTCTACATGAGATTTTTTGAGTACAAATATGTGTTTTCGTCATCTTTAGTGGAGTATATGGTGTGCTGGTACAGATATGTCGACGATGTGTTCATGCTGTGGTCAGGAACTGAGACACAGCTGGATGACTTCGTCGGATATCTTAACAGCATTCAACCACTCATTCAATTTACACTCACTAAGAATAGTACTGTTCTTCCATATTTGGACGTCCTGGTGGAGAAAAATGGCGGACACCTACATACTTCCTTGTATTCCAAAGAGTCTGATCGTAATAATGTCCTCTTGCGTTCTAGTCAACATGCACCACAGACATTTAGGGGTATAGTGAAAGGGCAGCTCGTGAGAGCGCGGCGTATATGCTCAGATGAGACCAGATACCAAGAAAGCGCCAAAAACATCCTTAGTAAGTTTATCGACCGAGGGTATAACCGAGAGGAACTACAATCTATAGCTTTGGGAAGTATCAGCTATCCCCAAGAGAGAATTTATTGTTAGGGGAATCGCAATAAAAAGAAAAAATCAAAACCGGGTCATGTTTGCATCTACATACGATAGACATGCAAACATTGATTAAACAAAAACCCTTCTCAAATATTGGAAGATTTTGCGGTCAGATGAAAAGTTGGTCATCTGTTTAGAGATACCCCGGTTTGGGTGTGTACCGAAAAGGGGAGAACCATTGGGCAGCCAGTGATATCTTCTGATCTGAAAAAACATGACGATCGCAAAAAAGTCCAGACTGTTTTTAGGAGTGCGAGAACCGGCACCTTTGCATGTCTCAGGTGTCAGAATTGCTCATCCATTATCAAGGGCGATTCTATTTGCCATCCAACCAAGGGACATGCTATTAAAATCAAGGGATTCCATACTTGTGATAGCAGCGGTGTCATTTATATGCTTAAATGTCCTTGCGGATATATATATGTAGGACAAACTATTAGATCAGTAAAGGTCAGACTCAATGAACACCGTTCTGCTATCCGTACATTTAATAAGCAAAATAATACCAAAAAGTGACAGTACACTTGCTAAAGACGATAAAAAAACATATGGTGTGAAACGTCTGTTGCCAGGCATTTTGCCATAGCTAAACATGGGATATCTGAATTAAAATGGTGCATCCTAGAGAAAGTTATATGTGAAGATCAAACTCAGCTACCTGTAAAATTGTTAAAGCGAGAGGCATTTTGGATTGTCTCATTAGAGGCATTGGCCCCAAAAGGGTTAAATGAAAACCTTAATTTACGGGTTTTCTTATGATTCTAGGTATTCATTCTATAGTCTACATTGTATTGTTATGATGTGTATTACTAATACTTTATTTTTGCTTTGTATCTAATGTATTGTTGTTGGTTTTAATTGTATATAAGTTAGACCAACCCCAGTGATCGACGTGCTTGAGGAAGGGGAGGAGTCATCCCCGAAACGTCCACGAGTTACTCTGTCCTGCCGATTGCCGGCGTTTTCCCTTGCTCCTGTGCTAGGAGCAGCGCCATGAAAGGACTCTGAACGGCAGGCTATGCCGCAACAAATATGCTGAGTATATGCTTTACTTTATTCTGGCAACGACTGGGACATACTGTATATCACGGGTCAATGTCTGCTTTTTAATGAAATTATTAAAGTTTACAGTTTTATGCACTGGCTCGACCTATATTGTTTACAAGTGTTTATGTGGGAGTGGAGATCCCTGACTGAGAGCAGTGCGGGCTATACTCAGTATTCATAAAGAAAGGCTACTTTTTGATACAGGAAGCACATTCACCCAGTGGGCCGTAAAGGACATTCACTGGCCCTGACCGTAGTTGCAGCTCCACACGTCCGCACTGCTGTGCACCTTGGAGGAAACCGATAAGCTCAAGGACTGGCCCACCTTCTGTTCTACATATTTGTGAAGGGCTGGTACTGCATTTTTGGAATATAAATTACGGCTTGGAACTCTCCACCTCGGCTCGGCACAAGCCATTAGTTCTCTGAACGATGCAGAGTCCACCACATGGAAAGGGAGGGACTGCAGTACCAACAACTTGGACAGGAGCACGGTCAGCTTATGGGGGCAAAACTGACCAAAAAACTGAAGCGAGAATGCAGACTGATAAAGTCATGGCGGCGCCAGCTGGAAAAAAACAAGCTGAGGACTAAGACCCTATGAGAGCATCAAAGAACACAGTAGTAGGTTACTGGAGCCGGCAGCACAGGTCTCAGCACAGTAAGGGGACGTCACAGCAGGGGTCACAACATGAGGCCAAAGCTTTAAACCATCACAGAATATGACAGAACCTGTTCTGGAGAGGGTGTCCTTCCCATTCCTTCTGACAGGTGAAAAGAAGGGGAAAACCAAACATAGTGGCAACGTCATAGAGTGGTGAGGGTGGAAACAGCATTAGGAAACCACAGGGTGTTCCAGTGAGACAGCAGTCACTTGGCAGCAGCATGAGTAGGCCACAGAGTGGCACAATGACAAATTCTGGAGGTGGCAGCAACATCAGGACCAACAAAGTGGCACAATGACACAGTGTGGAGGTGACGGCAGCAACAGCAGCAGCAGCATGAGGTCAGAGAGTGGCACAATGACAAACTCTGGAGGTGGTAAAAAACAGGAGTAGGCCACAGAGTGGCACAATGACAGAGTGTGGAGGTGACGGCAGCAACAACAGCATGAGGTCAGAGAGTGGCACAATGACAAATTCTGGAGGTGGCACCAACAGGAATAGGCCACAGAGTGGCACAATGACACAGTGTGGAGGTGACGGCAGCAGCAGCAGCAGCAGCATGAGGTGAGAGAGTGGCACAATGACAGAGTGTGGAAGTGACGGAAACAGCAACAGCAGCAGCAAGAGGTCACAGATTGGCATAATGACACAGTGTGGAGGTGACGGCAGCAGCATCAGCAGCAGCAGCATGAGGTCAGAGAGTGGCACAATGACAAATTCTGGAGGTGGTAAAAATAAGGAGTAGGCCACAGAGTGGCACAATGACAGAGTGTGGAGGTGATGGCAGCAGCAACAGCATGAGGTCAGAGAGTGGCATAATGACAAATTCTGGAGGTGGCACCAACAGGAGAAGGCCACAAAGTGGCACAATAACAGAGTGTGAAGGTGACAGCAGCAGCAGCAGCATGAGGTCATAGAGTGGCACGATGACAGAGTGTGGAGGTGACGGAAACAGCAACAGCAGCAGCATGAGGTCACAGATTGGCACAATGACACAGTGTGGAGGTGGTGGTGGCAGCAGCATAAGCAGCAGCAGCCTGAGGTCAGAGAGTGCCACAATGTCAGAGTGTGGAGGTGGTGGCGACAATAGCATCAGCAGCAGCAGCATGAGGTCAGAGAGTGGCACAATGTCAGAGTGTGGAGGTGGTGGCGGCAGCAGCAGCAACAGCAGCAGCATGAGGTCATAGAGTGGCACAATGACACAGTGTGGAGGTAACAGCAACCACAGCAGCAGCATGAGGTCACAGATTGGCACAATGACACAGTGTGGAGGTGACGGCAGCAGCAGCATGAGGTTAGAGAGTGGCACAATGACAGAGTGTGGAAGTGGGTGGCAATACCAGTCCCTGGTAAAGATGGTGGGAGGCAGATGGAGCAACTGGCAGCAGGTGTGTGGCATCAGGCGGGTGGCAGCATCAAAATAGTGGTTGAGGCAGGTAGTTAGAATCCAGACTTATTTCTCAAAGTTTTGGGGAGGCATCATGGCTGATCTAATCTGATGTATAAGGCATTGGTGTGTAGAAATCCTGGCTGATCCACGCCTGATGCATCTTGACAAAGGTCAGTCTCTCCACATTTCGCGTGGACAAGCGGGTTCTCCTTGGGGTAACGATGGCCCCCGCCGCACTGAACACCCGCTCTGATACCACACTACTGGCCTGGCAGGACAGCTTCTCCACTGCAAACTCGGCAAGTTGCGGCCACACATCAAGTTTGGCTGCCCAGTAGTTCAGCGGATCTTCTACCTGGGGTGGCAGAGTGCTGTCCAAGTAGGCCACCACCTGCTGGTTTAGGGTCTGCTTCAGGTCCTGCTACTGCTGCTGAGTACTCTCCTCACTAGGCAGGTGAAGGAAGCTGCTCATCAATGACTCCATACTTTGGCTGCTGCTGATGGAGCTGCTACTGCTCCTACCCCCCCACCTCCCCATAGCAACCGTGGGAGTGGTATGTGAGCGATGAGGAACCCCCCAGTCAGACCTGACAGAGGATGGACGATGCCGCACATAGGCAGCAGACAACTGACTACACAGGATTTCTCTATAGTACGCCAGTTTCTCCTCACTCTCGGCGGTTGGGAAAAAGGCTCCCATTTTGGACCGGTAGCGAGGGTCCAATAGGGTGGAAAGCCAGAAGTCATCCCTCTGCCGGATGGCGACTATTCGGCTGTCACTAGGCAGGCAAATCAGCATGCTGCAGGCCATCTACACAAGTGATTCTGAGGGACTCCCTGCCTCCATCTCCACTGTATACTGACACGGTGCTTGGGGATCATCTGCCTCCTCTTCCTCATCTCCCTGTACCTCCTCCGTATGCTCCTGCTCCTCCTCTCCTATCACCTGGGTAGAAAAACCACTCATTTCACCAGACAATGCTTGTGCTCCAATGTCCTCCTCCAGATCAGCCCCCACCGGACTCATGTGGCCGCGAGATGTAGTAGCCACGTCTCCAGTCCCCTGTCCAGACAGATTTTGCAACATCTGTTCAAGGACATGAAGCAGTGGAATGACGTTATTTATCCCGTAGTCCTGGCGACTGACAAATAACGTGGCCTCCTCAAAAGGCCTCAGCAAATGGCAGGTGTCATGCATGAGCTGCCACTGGCTGACATCAAAGATACACAGGGGACTCCTGTGTGCTTGGATCATCAAAAAATCGTTAATGGCCTTTCTCTGTTCATACAGTCGGTCTAACATGTGGAGGCTGGAATTCCAACGGATGGAAACATCGCATATCAGCGTGTGTTGGTGGAGGCCATTCTGCCGCTGCAGCTTGAGTAGGGTGTGCCTGGCTTTGTTGGAATGGATGAAGTACATGCACAGTTTCCTGCCCATTTTTAGGATGTCTTTAAGATCGGTGGAAGACTTCAGGAACCTTTTCACAACCAGATTGAACACATGCGCCATGGACCATCCCTCCTCGGTGCTGCGCGGACACCATGTTACTCTCATTTTCCATCACCATGGTTTCGATTTGCAGTTGGCGCAGAGAAAGCTTTTGTAGTCTACTGACTACAAAAGCAGAAACACGCTTAGTTAACCTTCAGATATAAATTATGCTACAGGAAAATTATCTTCTTTGGTGTTGAAAAACACTGTTTCTTTTACTGACTACAATAGCACAAATACGCTTAATTAAGCCTTGGATATAAATTGCGCAAAATAAATGAGCAGCCAAAATTAACTGGTAAGTGGATTGTAAAAACGCTGTTTCTTTAACTGAATACAACAGCAAAAACAGGCTTAGATAACCCTTGGATATTCAATGTGCTCCAGAACTGACCAGATAGCATTAAAATGTATATGCAGCTGAATTGGACGCACACTGGACTTCAATTCCAATAACCCACAAAATCAAAATTAGAACGTAAGAGAAGCAGTCTCTGAGAAAAGCTGTATAAAAGTTATTTCTTTTGTGTGAGATCTCAGCTAGAGCTACTGCAGCAGCTACAGCATGGCACAGAGAGAGGTGTGAGCTGCCAGCGTCGCGTCCGGACTAATATAGTGCTGTGACGTCACAGAATCCCACCGGTCTCGTATTGGCTTCATCTCTGCACATGTCATTGAGGATGTTCCTTTCTTCCTCCCAGAGCTGTTTGCCCCATATAACGCCATGTGCTTGCGGCCATTTTATCAATTAAAAACACGCTTCGTTCCCGCGAATCACCCCAAACTGAGTTTTCCTGAAATTCTAAACGAATTCCACTTCGTTAGAATCGATTCGCCCATCTCTAATCCCAATACAATGGTCACACAGGATTGAGTGGATTACTTGAATTTAAAATTCCCTAATAATACAACAGGAGAAATTTAAATAATAGCGGACAAGAACGCGGTCTGTATTTCAATCCCAATACAACGGTCACACTGGATTGAGTGGATTACTTGAATTTAAAATTCCCTAATAATACAGCAGGAGAAATGTAAATAATAGCGGACAAAAAAGCGGTCTGTATTTCAATCCCAATACAACGGTCACACAAGATAGAGTGGATTACTTGAATATGAAATTCCCGAATAATACAGCAGGAGAAATTTAAATAGTACCGGACAAAAAGGCGGTCTGTATTTCAATCCCATTACAACGGTCACACAGGATTGAGTGGATTACTTGAATCTGAAATTCCCTAATAATACAACAAGTGAAATTGCAATGTATATTGAGCAGAATTACAACCACCCTGGACACCCTGGGAAAAGACCCCACAAACTAAACAAAATGATAACGCTGGTGGCATTACATTTAGGCAACTGAGCCCCAGTCTCTGATAAAAGCAGCTTCATTCAGGATGAGTTGTATAGAGCAAAGGGATCCAGAACGCTGAGTGAGAAACAGACATATAGTGGTCTTTTTCCCCCTCCACACTCGCTGAATAAAGCTGTATAATGAGATCTGTGTAGCAGCAGATACAGATCCCTGAGTGAGCAAGTAACAGACTTGTAATGGTCTTTTTTCCCATCCCGAATAGCTTATTAAAGCTGTATAATGAGAGCTGTGTAAGAGCCAGCTCAGCAGCACAGACGCCATGCCAGGAAACGAGAGGAATGTGGAAACGCAGGTGCTGTCCGGACTTATATAGTGCTGTGACATCACAAAATCCCGCCGGTCTCTGATTGGCTTCATGTCTCCACATGTCATTAAGGGTCCTCCTTTCTTCCTCCCAGAGTTCTCTGCCCTGTGTAACACCATGTGCTTGTGGCCATTTTAGCAATTAAAAACACGCTTCGTTCCCGCAAATCACCTTAATCTTCGGCTTCGTGCAGAACCAAAGTTTTCCTGAAATTCTAAAAGAATTCCACTCCTTTTGTTTCAGACAAAGGCCTGCAGATGGATCCCGCAAAGTTGTCTGCTGTTTTGCAGTGGCTGCGACCAGTCGGCCTTCGGGCTATACAGCGCTTCCTGGGATTTGCTAACTATTATCGGCAGTTCATCCCCCATTTTTATACACTGGTTGCACCAGTTCTGGCCCTCAATAAAAAGGATGCCAATCCGAGACTTTGGTTTCCGGCAGCCGAAAGAGTGTTCTCAGATCTAAAGGCGGCTTTCTCCTCTGCGCCTATCCTGTCTTGTTCATACCTCAAGAAGTCTTTCTCTTTAGAGGTAGATGCCTCTTTCGTGGGGGCAGGGACAGTTCTCACACAAAAAGGTCCCAAGGGCAAGACTCTCACATGTGTTTTTTTTCCCAAGACCTTCTCGCCGGTGGAAAAGAATTACACCATTGGGATCAGGAGTTGCTAGCCATCAATTTGGCCCTGGAAGAATGGCACCATCTCCTGGAGAGAGCTCGTCATCCAATTGATGTTTACATGGACCACAAGACTCTCCAGTATCTCCAGACAGCCTATCGTCTTAATCCTCGCCATGCCAGGTGGTCCCTTTTTTCTCGCAGTTCGACTTCCGGATTAACTTCCGCCACGCTGAGAAGAACATCAAGGCTGATGTAATCGGGGAGAAACCTGTCCCCCAGCATATTGTATGTATCCCTGGAACGTTTGGTCCACGCAGCTCCTGTTGATCTCCAACGTGTTCCCCTGGGCAAGACGTACATGCCAAAAATCCTATTCTTTTATCTCTCTGCACTACTGGTATCCTAATCTGGATCAGGACGTCAAGAATTTTGTTCTTTCCTGTACCACGTGTGCCCATTACAAACTCCACACCTCAAACCTGTGGGCCTTCTGCAGCCTTTGCCCATTCCAGAGTGTCCATGGACACATGTAGCCATGGATTTCATCACAGACCTTCCTCCATCCTCGAATAACACCGTCATTTGAGTAGTTACGGACTGGTACTCGAAAATGTCCCACTTCGTGCTTCTGCCTGGTCTCCCCTCTGCTCCGTAGCTGGCGAGTCACTTCTTCCGGCACATTTTCCATCTGCATGGGTTACCCTTGCACATCGTTTTGGTTTAAAAAATTAAATTTTCATCTCCAAATTCTGGTGCGCTTTGCCTCGCGTAAAAGCAATTGGATTTTTTTTGGGCTTACCACCCTCAAAAAAAAGGAAGTGGAAAGGGTAAATAGATTTTGGGAGTATCTGTGCCATTTGTCTCCAGTGACGGGAAAACGGGCGTTTCTTCCAGGCAGATTTTCGTAAAACCCCTCGGGAGGATGCAGTGGGAACTCCACTTTCTTTTTTTTCTATGGCCACCACCTTTCCCCGTTTCACGGTTCCTGCGGTGATGAAAAAGGGGTAAAAGCCATCTAAAAGAAACTCACAGCCCAACCCGAGCTTCCTCCCTTAAAAACCGGGAAACCCCCCATTCTTTCCGGGGGGAAAATTTGGTTGTCCCCCAAAGTATTGTTCTAAAAAACCCCCCAACAATTGGTTCCTCGGTTCCTGGGCCTTTCAAGGCCTTCACAAATTAACCCGGTCTTACAACTTTTTTGCCTCCATGTCTCTGTACCCTGAACGCCTTTCACTCCCCCCCCCAAACCCGGTCCTCAACCATTCTCCAGGGAATGCTTCCTTCTCCTTACAACTTGCTGATACTTTGAAATAAAGGAGACCCGGCCCCACGAAGACTGTCAGGGGGAAAAAAACATTTTTCCTTGTTGCGGGAAAAAGGCCCCTGAAAAAGGGCCCCGGAAAGCCGGGGGCTATACTTGGCAAGATCTTGTCCCAGTTTCTTTTGCCTAAAGGGAGGGGGGGGGCCCTAAGGGGGTTGTCTGTTTCGATTGGGGGGCCCCAGGGCCCTCTCCTGGTTTTGGGCACACCCATTTCCCCTCTTCTGGCGCACTGCGGGGAGGGGTCCCCAGTCCCTGTCGGGCTGGGGGCGCACCTGTAACAATCATAGTGGTCCGCGCCCCGCCGGGGGTGGACCAAAAGGGAAAGGGGGAATCAAAATTTAAACCCGGGGGTTTTTTTTCCCCAAACCCCCCAAAAGCGGATGGACTTGTGCGGCAAAACCGGTTCCCCCTGTTCGTTGTTTTCCGACCCTTTTTTATTTTTCAACTAAACCTTCCCGCCCCCTGACTTTTCCTGCCTGTCCCCGATACGATTTTGCGTCACGAATCATTATCTCCCGCCCTTGGTGCCAACACAAGCATGGTCAGGGGGAGGGCCTGGTAGGATCCCCCCAAAACAAGTCCACCTGCCCTTTGGCGGGGGTGAAAACCGGGGCCTACTTAGACTCCCCTCCCCGTGTGGCCTATACCCCCGCTCATGGCCCGAGGAACCACTACCCGCCGTTCAACGGGTTTTCAGCCCCTAAGGTCCCAAAAAATTAATAAAACCCCGAAAAAAAAAACCATTGGAAAAATACACCCCTTAGGAATAATCCGGGTTCAGGGTATATGAACCCACAGTGTTTTCAAAAATTTTTTAAACTTAACTGTAAAATTTAAAAAAAAATTTTTCCAAAATCTGACATTTTAGCTAAAATTTTTTTTTTTTCTTCAAGAACCTGGAAAAAAAAACACCCCAAAATTTTTAACAAATTTTCAAGTTCCCAGACCTAAAGGCATAAACGCTTTTTATGCTTGCAGGGCTTTGGAACGCAGTTTTGGGGGGGCCATGTCACATTTGCAAAAACCCCCAAAGTTCAGAAAAGGTGAAACCTTCCAAATTCACCCCACTTTGGATTCACCCCATCTGGATCTACAGGGGTGTATTGTGCTTTTGGGTGCCAGATGCTTATAATTTTTTTTTGCGTTTGGGGCCCTGAAAATAGGGGAAAAAACGTTTCGCCATTGTTTTTTGGGGTTCAATTTTACAGGTTTTCTGTGCAGTATAATGAAGGGAAACTTTTTCTTTCAGTCATATAATTTTTCAGTGATATAAATTTTATATAGTTTATGTTTTACTACCATTACACAATAGAAATGCGTTTATAAAAAAAAATTCATTTTTAAGTCATCATAGTCCGATATTTATTTTTCTGTATACAGAGCTGATTAAAGGCTTTTTTTTTTCGGGAGATTACCAATTTTTATTGGTTCATTAGGTTTTTTTTACTTTTTTTCAAAGGTTTTGAACAAAATACAGTAATCCCGGTAGGGGTTTTTTTATTTTTTAAGCGGCCACCGTCGGTAATATAAAATCCAGCTTTTTCTCACATTCAAAACAATTTAAAAGGGGTACCCAATTTGTATGTTTTTTATGTTTTAATGCTTTTACACAATAAAAACACTTAAATACAAAAAGGAAAAACACATTTTTAGGAGGGGTAAACTTTTTTTAAAACCCTTTTTTGGAAGGCCGGAAGAAATAGTGCAATCCTAGTAGCGTTTTTTTTTTTTAACAGCGCTTATGTCATATACTGACTTGTTATTTTTCTCATGGGGTTAAGCTTTCGGGAATACTCAATATATATTTTTTTTATGGAAAGTGTTAAAAAAAAGTTTTTTTTATTGTGTAATTTAAATTTTTCACAAAAATTTTTTTTATGTATACAGAGGGTAAGGCTTTTTTTTTTGGGGATGAATGTGTTTTTATTTGACCCCTGGGGGTTTATATGCCTTTTTTACACTTTTTATTCATTTTTTGTGTCTGGATAACAAATCGCAATTTTTATTTTGTTTTTTTTTCTGTTTTTTAAACCCTTCCTGCGGCTTAAGAACCAAGGCACGGCCAGCTATGACATCACGGCAGCAAAAATTTTAGGGTTATTTTACACATTTTTGGGTTCGTTCTTTGCTGCCAAAATGCCCCAAAATTTTTAAAAAGGGGTCTGCTCATCAAACGGGTTGGGTCAGAAACACGGACCAAACCAAAACTAAAAGACGCCTGTGAACATCCCCCTAAGGCTTTTAGGTTTCTAGGGGAAACCCTGGCACCACAAACACAGTGCGGCAGTGCCGATGGAGACAGAGGGAGCTTGGTTGATCATGGAAGCTAAGGGGTTAAAATTTCGAGGTGGAGTGCTTCTCGGGGCGACACAGCATGGCCCCCCCTTTGACCTAACCAAAAGTCCCCGGGGCACCGTTGGGCCCTTTTTTGGGGAAATCACTTCACTAGACTACGGTATGGGCCAAAATTTTTTCGAGGGTTAAAATCAGAACTACATGTATTTTTCTCGTCATCATCACCCAATGGAAATGCACACAATGGAAACAGTAGGGTGTATGAAATTTTTTTTCTCTCTCTTTTCACGGAATATATTTCTTGAGATGAAGGAAAAAAAAATCTTCTTTAAAGTCCCCCTTTTAAAAGCCATAAATTTTTTCCCCCTTTAGAAAAGGGACTTAATTTTGTCAGAACAATTTATACTTTAATGGGGCCATTGAATGTATTATATAATGAACGGGTAAATCCTCAAAAAATTTGGTTTTAAATGTGAAAAAAAAAACTTTTTTGGAGGGGTTTTGTTCTTGTGGGGTTAACTGTTTGATATAAATTATGGGCGACATGTATGATCGGGAGTTGCGCCTGTTTTCTGGCGAAAACTGCGGCTCACCGGTCCGTATCCCCTGTCGGACGCAGGGATGCGATGTTAGGCGCAGCCTTCGCTACTTTCGGCTGCGCCTAACATGAAGGGCCGTGTAATGGTTGCAGTGTGGGCGTTCTGGGGCGGGGCACGGCTCATTCGTATACTCCAAGGCATGTATGATAGCGGGTCGGAAAAGTGAGGTGCATTGCAGCGCTCACCAGCTCCGACAGGCAGACCTAGTTGAAGTTGGTCTAAACGAGCCGGAAGAGGCGAAGTGAAGCGAGAACGTAACATGAGAGGAAACATATAGAAGATCACAAAAGAAATCTCGGCTCTCAGTGCCGTGCGACATGTAGTATGATTCCAAAAAAATCGCTTTTATTAGGTGTAAAATATTATCAGAAAGAGAGCTAAAACCTTCAAAAAAAACCCAAAAACATAAAAAGATAACTTTCCAAAAATCTAGAACGGCGCAACATCAGGAATTAGGATCTTGGAAATTGCCAGGAAATACAGTAATTCAAATTCTGTAAGCGCTTCTCATTGGTCAGCAGAAACCAACCAATCAGAATAGGAGCGACAGTGAACCATTATAAACTATGGAGAAGTATTGAACAATCACATGAAAAGGTGGGACAGTTAAAAATACAGTAAAAAGGCAGAAAAGAGCTGATTGGTTGAGCTAGCGTTGGCATGGCAATCCTGGCCAATCAGAATAGGAGCGACAGGGACCCATTATATCCTATGGAAAAGTATTGACCAATCAAATGAAAAAGCGGGACAGTTCAAAATACAGTAAAAATGCAGAAAAGTACTGGATTGGTTGAGCTAGCGGGGCCCTGGCTATCTCGGCCAATCAGAGCGCGAGCTACTTTGTCCATTGTAGTCTATTGCCAGATCGGGCAATGAAATCTCGGCTCTCCAGCGGCAATGCGGTCATGGAGTATGATAAAAAATAAATTTTTTTAGGTGTAAAATATTAACTGAAAAAGAGCTGAAACCTTCTATAAACATACAATCAAATCAAATCCCTAACAAACGTGTTGTCGCGGTCCACCGCGCTACATTCAGAATGAGATATAGAGATATTGCCGGAAACAGTAATTCAAATACTTTAAACACTTCTCATGGTCGGCAGAAACAACCATCGAATGGGAGCGACAGTGAACCATTGATAACCTATGAGAATATTGACCAATCAAAAGAAAAGAGGGACAGTTCAAATACATAAAAAAGGCCCTAAAAGAGGTCTGATTGGGTTGAGTACTCAGGCGTCAGATTATGAATCCACCAATCATATGTAGGTATGCGTCTATATTGAGTGGAGAAAGAAGAGGTCGCGATTAGTTGGCGCCCTAAAAGATTATTATACTGGGTTTCCTATTGAGAAAATATTCCTAGTACTGTGATGGTTTTGGGGAGAAGTAGGAGGGGCTCGTCCAGCTAAGCAAACAGCGCTGAGCGAAGACCTTCTCATGGAGAGTTTTCTAAGGTTGTCCCCGCCAAGTGCCGTGAGAGTCGCTCTTTTAAAAGAGAATTGGCCCATTAAACCAGTCGGGGCTATTAAAATAATATGGACCCCTGGGAGATCATTGCCGTGAACTGGTCCATAGACTACAATGGAGAAATTATCGACTGCGCATCAGATATGCCGAGATAGCCAAGGCGCCCGCTAGCTCAACCAATCAGCTCTTTTACCACTACTTATGCTACTGTCTTTATGAACTTTGCCCTGCCTTTCATGTGATTGGGTCCATACTTCTCCAAGGTGATAATGTCACTGTCGCTCCTATTCTTGATTGGCTGGTTTTATGCCGACCAATGGAGAAAAAGCTTACAGAATGATGAATTACTGGTATTTTCCTGGCAATTTTTGAAATATTCCCCAATTCCCGATGTAGGGCGCCGGACTCGGCGACAAACGAACGCGTGTAGGGATTTTATTTATGCATGTTTATAGAAGGTTTTAGCTCTTTTACAAGAGAATGTTTTACCACTTAATAAAAACGATTAATTTTACTAATACTCTCATGGCCTCGACGGGGCGCTGGAGGATTTCAGTGCGCCGATCAGTCCCATAGACTACAATATCAGAAACGACGCCCGCGTCAAATGAAATGACCGGTTGATAGCCCAGCCCGTCCCCAGTCTCAACAATGCCAAGTCATGCACTTTTCTCTGCATTTTATTGACTGTATTTTGAACTGTCCCGGCCTTTTCATTTAATTGGTTATAAAAACTTCTAGAAACTATCACCACCAAAGGTAATAATAAGTGATGAGGTGAGTCGATTATAATCATCAACTGGATTGCCCAATTCCCTTAAAAAATATCTGTAATAATACTTGCAAAAAAATAAAACGCACGGACGCTCACCAAACCCGTGTACCCCACATGCAGCTCACCACAAAACCCACACTCGCCCAAAACGCGCTCAACCATACAAATAAGGGCGTCCAGCAAATCCTCTTAGAGAATAGAGCAGGGTGAGCTGGGTGTGCGAACTCATGACTGGATGTGTATGGATGTGAATTGGCTGTGTGAAAAATCACATGACGCTCGGTATAACATAGACCAGCCCATGCCAGATCATGGAGATCAGTGTGTTTCTGTGTAACGATAAAGAGCAGGCCGTGTGCTTCCGGTTCCAACTGTTCTCACAACACAGCTCAGCACTACGAAACTGTTTCTAGTTTATCACTGACCGGACAACTAATGCTTTTAGCTGTGAACATTAGAACTAGGTATATTTGAGATATTCAGTTTTTAATATAATTAATGTTGAGAATTTTAAAGGAGCATCTAGTGCTGAACAGCAAAAAAACCGCCTTATATTATACGGTATGACATTTCAAATAGGTGTTTTTTTTTCACTTTTGTGCGCCGCAGTTTTTGTTCAAAGAGCCCCTTTCACCTTTAAATTTGAATACAGCAATTCTGTAGTCACCAGCTAGGATGTATTTGAATAAGGTGCAAAAAAATGTGCCTTATTATATCCGTATACATTTCAAATAGTGTTTTTTTTCACTTTGGTGTGCCCAGTTTATTTTCAAAGAGCCAACCTTGAAGGCACTTAAAATTTGAATACAGCAATTTTTGTCGACACCTGCAGGTGGGTAATTTTATAGTGTGCAAAGAATGCCTTTTATTTTACCTATACATTTTTCAAATAGTTGTTTTTATTCCACTTTTAGTTGGTGGCAGGCCCAGTTTTGTTCACTTACGGAACTGCCTACCTATGGCACTAAAATAATAAGAAAACATTCAATTAGTGACATCACCGCAGGTGTATTTATAGGTTGCAAAAAACAACCGTGGGTTGGAGATATCCGTGAAAATTTTTTAAAAATAGTTGAATTGCCACCGTGAGCGAGGGGACCCCTGATTTATTTTTCAAAACAGGCACGCCTGTACGGCAATTCTGATGAGAAAATATATCACTAGTAACTGTTCTCGGAGTTTGTCATTGGGCTGGTTGCAAAAAACGACGCAATTTTCTCATCCGTGTAACTTCTGAATAGTTATATTGCGCACGGGGGTGAATCTCAGATTGCTGCAATAGCACAGTTGTAATGAAATTTTGTTGAAGAACTATCAATTCCTAGTCCTATTGGTGCAGATTGTAAAATCCCTGACTGAAGAAGAACACTTTATGATTTTGGACTATTTTTTATGGTGTTTTTTCCCACCAGAAAAAACCAGCATTTTACACATGTAGTCGCAAGAAACATTTTCAGTATCTAATCCTATTGGGCTGTAGGAAATGAAGAGTGGATTTAAGAATAGCTGTAGAATTTGCCCGTCTATTCATTGAAAGAGACTGTCAAAAACTCTTCCATAAATACCTTTTTAAAAATTAATCTTTCTGAACATGGAGCGAAATGCATTTGGTAATTGAGCAATGAGGGGGGTAATACAATGAAGAAGAGGTACGAGAAGAAGTGCTTGTGCATCCCTCCAGTTAGCTGGTGACCAAACTGTGCATGCCAGCGGAATCGGTCGGTTGCAGGACCGTCAGCCTGGACATCTGCTGTGTTCAGGCCCTGTGAATCTCAGTTAAACGAACGAGCATCTGCCAAATCTAGTGTCTTAGTGCAGTGGATTAATGCATCCTGCATCAATGCAGTCCCCTTATCTCCCTACGTCCTCGTGTCTGGCCATCCAACGGCCACAAATGTCGACATACAGCATCATCAGCATCCGACCACAATGAAGCGAAAGGCAGCCCAAATGTTCAACTCTTTACCCACCACTGGGAAAATCCAATTTTCTGAAGACCACTTTATGACAAAATGCGATTTTGGGTCAAGAAGGTAATTTCCCAAAGACCAAGAGGCCAAAGAGGAAGGATTAATGTCTGCTCTGACCGCCTAGGCTAATGATTGCCATCAGAGGAGGAGAAAGAAGGTCCTCCGTCAATGCTGGGCAAAAATCCATGGGCGGGGACGGACAACGCCTTGCAGTGCCCATGCTTTAAAGCCCCGGACATTCTCCTGGAAGGCATGAATGTACAGGTGACAGAACCAAGTCACCAGTGTGTGTAAGATGATGGATGATGACAACATTGCGGATCCATCGTGGTCTTTTCCGCAGAATGTTTGGCTTGCGAGCGCTTCATCACTGGACGAGGAGGGAAGAACGATGGGGTAGTGTAAATACGGGCCCGCCTCAAAAAGGGTGAGCGGTCGCAGAAGGTCGGCGCTTCATACATGTATTCCGCCAGCGCACTGTCACGCAAACCCCCCACCTTTCGCTTATTCGCCTGTCAAAAAGGTCCAGGAGCCACGTCAAGCCTGGGCCTTCTTTGAGCAAGCCAGAACTACATGAGTCACCCATGCGATGTCAAATGCCTGCCTATTGCAGAACACGCATAAGTAGAGGCAAGAATCTAGGTGTTTTAAGAAAAGCACGTCGACCAACATGGTCTATGTAGTCCACATGCAGGCGAATGCATGATTTTAAAATGGTAGGCAACTACTTGGCCAAAAAAGGGCCACAGAGCCGTTGCCAGGCTTTCCAAACCACTGACACAACCCTCTTCTCTCCGGTTTCCTCCTCCACCACCACCAATGCGTTTCCTCAGCTTCCCATGGGTCTCTAGAGTCATGATCAGCGGAGTCAGTAGCATCCACTTCAGCCTCCAACCGACGCCTCGAGTAACCCACCAGCGCCACCAAGACCCAACCTACCCCTTCCCTTCCACCATTTGACGACCTGGTTACGCCATTCCAGAGGTCCAGACTCGCAGACAGCTATCTGTCTTGCTATCCAGTTTGGGAGCAGAGATGAAAACCACTTTAACCCCAACCATCCCAAAGACCAAAAAGCCTGAATTTCGGCATTGCCTAGGCCATATTGCCCTTGGAAATGTTGCCATTTCTTTTCCCCGTCTGTAGGTACACAGATGGGTTCCTGCCGCCGTCATGGCCCTATTTGCCTGCCCCTCAAGTACCAGATGCCAGGAAGCAGCATTTCTTTGCCCAAAAAGGCCGTCCCTGCCCATGGCAGAAAGACCCGTGTCATCCTAAAAATTTCAAGCACTGTGCTGGGGTAGGTTGTCTGCATCATTGTCCCGGAAAAGTCCGCATCTGACCACCAACTAAATGACTAGTAAGCACGGCGCCAAGGCCGCTATCGGAACTCTGTGACCGCTCAGCTGGGTGAGCTATGGAGGATGTCTCCTGGTGGAGACTTTGGCTCTCACGGCGATCTCGCACGTTCTTCAAAACCCATGTGATGGTGCAGGTTTCTTTCCCTCCAAGTGTCCTCTGTAGCAACATGGGCCCAGAGAAAACCAGGCCGTGGTTGAAAATTACCATCTGTCTATGGAGACCGTGCCACCACACAGGTCAAGGAGCTGTGGGACGGCTCTCCCACAACGAGGAACGACGCGCTGGCAGGGTGCCAAGAACCTTGTGCCAAAGGCAAGTGGTGTGCCGATAAACGGGATCGAAATTCTGCTGGCCGCGCTTAAGATTGGTAGCTGGAGCACATGCCTTTGCCTGCACCATGACATGAACCTTGTCGTCCCAAAATTTCAAAATTGCTACCCAAGTCTGGACTGCCATGCTGAGTGAAGCTCGAGGTCTGAGTTCGCATTTACGCCATTCGCACCCTGCTTCGTCCCTCCTGAGGCTGCTTTGCAACAATCAGCTCGGCCTCGGCCCATCAACCGTCCTCATTTTTGTTGATGATCGTTGCACGACTGCGGAATTCCACCCCCCACCCACATGTCTCCAGCTATTGTGGCAGCAGCGAGCAAATGCCTTACGCAGTACGATACATTGCCTGACAAGCAACGGTGCAGACCTTGGGGTGTTGAGCGACCTCCGCGAGTGATCATAGTTACTGGAACGAATCGATTGACAACTCTGAAACATCAGGTCCTCGAGCCAGCGATGGAGAAGGAGACGACACAGAAGCGGACAGATCCGAAGCCTTTCTCCATCCGTCGAATCCACAAGGCCCGACAGTTATCTACAATTTAATCGGGTTCTTCATTAGGCAGTGGTTCAGTTGTCCAGGTCAAGTTGCAAAGGCGGCGCAGTCAGCACTCGAGGGGTGCATCATCTGAGGCAAGTCATGGTTTGAGGTTGAAGTTGCCCGGAGGAAGCAGAGGAGGAGGAGGTATTCCCTGGACACCTGACGATACCAACGTCCCTTCCTTGAAAGAGGTTGGCGCGAATTTGAGGCGGTAGGAATAAGATTGAGGAAGATCAGATGCTAGTGCTTCCACGACCCACGAGGCTGGAAATCAAGCTCCATCCATCTCTCACATGAGTGCTTGGATGCTCCATTTCCCCAACATGAACCTCGCATTAAGGCCATCGAAAATGAACACAGTTACTGGTGGCCGACCCTCCAGGATCCGCCGGTAACAAAACGAAAACTCAGCACTTTCCTTTCCACCTCACCCAAATAGAGAGTAAAATGCAGGAAATGGAGACCTTGCTGATTGATCAACTGGAGAACAATCTGCTTCGTGCTGCATCCCGTTATTTCAAGATGTCCGGTGGAACAACGTCCAGCAACGAGACAGCAGTAGAGTGCCGAAGTAGCCATACGGCAGCAGCAGCAGCAGCAAGATGTGGCAGACGCCTTATGTGTGACCTCTGGCATTATTCTTTATTTACCACCTACCAACGCATGTAATGCAGGTTCACACATACAACACACAGAAATCATCTTAAGATCATGGTGCAAAACTTATCGGCCTCTCAACAAACACTGATGTTTTTGGATGTGTTCCGGACCCAATACTTCTGGTTATCCAAAATGGAATGAATTGCCCGAGCTCGCTCTGCACTCGTGGGCCACGCATAGTAGGTGTTGTCCTGCCCAGTACAGCCAGCAACTATTATCTGAACAAGGAAACCTTCAGCATGGCTGGAGGATCATTACAGACAAACGCATCCCGGCTTTCCCACTGATTATGTGGAACATTTGACTTTCATCAAGATAAAGTCATGCATATGGATCTCTGATGATAGTTGTTGTGGCCCCCAATTAGGCCGAGGTTCACCAATTAGTTGCCATGGTACTAGCTTCACATTCCTCTTCAAACCATAAATGGGTCCTCATTGAAAACTTTTTTTAAAATGATCATTTTCTTACTTCAAATATTTTATACTCAGTTTCCCAAAAGTTCATTTTGCTGGTTTGCTGTCGAGGAGAACTGTAAAAGACTGCACCAAGGTTTCATGACAAAACCGTATTCCATTTAACTGATACTCCCTTCATCTTTAGAATATATTCACAATGTCAATGGTTTTTGGGGTCATGAGTGCTTGTGAGATACAGCTAGATCATGGTCCTTTGGAACAGAACTGTGGCTTCTAGTGGCAATTCTCCCTCACAATTTTTAACAGTGCTGAGCATTCATTTTAAATATTTTTTGGGTCATGGGTCTGTGAGGATACCACTAGAATCATTGTCCTTTGGAACAGAAATGTGGCCCTACTTAAGTGGCTTTCTCCCTCACAATTTTTAACGATGGCCTGAGTAAGCCCTTTTTATAAATTTTTGGGTCAGGGTGCTTTAAAACAGCAATACTAAGGTTTCCTATTATAAAAAAAATTTTTTTCTAACAAATTTGTTTTCACAATTGTAAAATTTTCTCAAGGTCAGTTTTGGAATTTTTTTGGGGCGTTCTGTGAAATGCAGAACTACGGGTCCTATTAAAAAAAAAGGGTTTTTCTAAAAACATTTTTCTTCAAATTGTCAAAAGGGGCCAAGGGCAGGGTCTGCCCCAGAAACAGGAATAGTGGGGAACGTTAAAACACATTTTCAAAAACAAACTTTTTTTGCAAGATTTTTAGCAAGCGAAATCCCGAGGAGACAACCCTTTAATACTTTAAAAAAAAAGAGAAAAAAGATGTGGTGGGTTCCATCCTTTTTTAAAAATGTTTTTTTAAATTAAACTATAAAAAACTGGGACACAAAATAGCTGATACAAATATTCCTCTGAATTTGTACAAGGGAGGTACAAAGATTGAAAAGATGTAGGGGACCCAGGACAGAATAGTCTATGTCCCTTTTACAAAATGGGGTTGAAAGACCCTTTTCCGGCACTTTTTAACTGTGGGGGCAAAAGGTTTAATGGTCATTTCTGCCAGACAGGGAAGTCAAAGTCCATTCAACTAAAATGGTGGGGTTAAAAAAATCCTTTTTCCAGCACTTTTTTAAATCTGGGGGGCTGCAGGTTTAATGGGTTTTAAAGTGGTACGAACAGTATAGTCAAGTCCATTCAACAAAAAGGTGTTCCCAAAATCTTTTTCTGGGACTTTTAATCTTTGGGCAACGGGGTTTTTGGGGGCAAGCGCACCAACAGGCATACAATGTCCAGTTCAACTAAAAAAGGTGGTTCAAAGACTCCTTTTTCCGGGACTTTTTTTCTGTGGGTTTAGACATTTTGGGGCAGCTCGTTCCCGACAGGCATAGCCAATGCCATTCACTAAAATGGTGGTTAAAACTCCTTTTTTCCCCGCACTTTTTAATCTGTGGTCGACGGTTTTTAAAGGTCATACTGTGGGCCAGACAGGCAAGTCAATTCCAGTTCAACAAAATGGGGGTTCAAAGACCCTTTTTTCCGGGCCCTTTTTTAAACTTGGTCAGACAGGTTTTGGGGTCCGGCGGGCCCCGACACATAGTCAATGTCCAGTTCAACTAAAATGGTGGTTCAAAACCCCTTTTCCCACACTTTTTTTAAACGTGGGTCAGCCCGATTAATGGCATACTGCGGTACAGGGCAGATATATTAATGCCATTCAACAAAAAGGGGGTTCAAAGACTCCTTTTTTTCCCGCACTTTTTAAAATTGGGGGGGCATCGTTTGGGCTCATCTGGGGCCCAGGCAGGAATATCAAATTTCCATTCTACTAAAAAGGTGGTTGAAAGACTCCTTTTTTCCGGGACTTTTTAATCTGTGGGGCAACAGGTTTTTTGGGGTCATGCGCTTCCAGGGAAGGCATATCAATTCCATTCAACAAAAAAGGGGGGTTTAAAGACTCCTTTTTTTTGGGACTTTTTAATCTTGGGCAGACATTTAAGGTCTGCTGCGTTTTCCCAAACAGGGATATCAATGTCCATTCAAGTAAAATGATGGTAAACATACTGCCTTTGGGACTTTTTAATTTGGGGGTCGCAATTTAAGGGGCTCGTGGAAAAAGACAGGGGTAGTGAATGTCTTTACTTTTTTTCTGTGCTTTATAACCTAATTTGGTGTTCCTAAATGTAGCACTATCCATTTACTGTTTGTGGATGTTGATTCCCCGCTTCTTGCCCTGTTTAGGTGTAAAATGAAGGGGTT